>RCUC01110935.1:0-20359 GCA_003697995.1 Taxidea taxus jeffersonii
AAAAAAAAAAAAAAAAAAAAAAAAAAGACAAAACAACCAGTGGTTATGTTAAATCCAGGGTCTAAAATTCAAAAGCTGTAGAGGCCAGGCAGATGATACTAGTGGTAATGTGGAGAACTCATGTCCCATCTTAAGAGATTTTTCCAAAAGAAAAAATCTCAACCCAGTTTTTGAAGTCTGCAACTACTTCAAAATATAAACAACAAAAAATATATAGCAGAGCAACTGAACAATGTCTTTTGGTTTGATCCCACCTCTACGCCATCAGCTTAAGATGCCTGCTTTAAAAATTAGTATCTGAGCTGAGAAGGTCTGGGTTGTGGCTGAAGAAGGGGTGCGGTGTCACAGGACTAGAAAGCTAAACTTCTGAAGCAAACTAGCATCCCAGAGACCAAGGAAGAACTTAAAACTTGGACGTGTATAGGCCAAAGTCATGACAGTCATAAATAGTACTGGTTGAGTGTTTTTTCCCTAGAAGAAAAAACAACAACAACAACAACATACAGTTAGAAGCTAGAATGATTGAGAATAGGAATAACTCGGGATATCACATTTACAACTAAGGCCAAAAACATCTATGAGTTCTCCTTAAGAGCAAGGGTTCTGTCATTAGACCAGCAATGAAGGAGACTTCTCTAAGCTTCCCTTTCTTTCTGGGAGGACCAAATGAGAAAACATGTAAAGTACTTGCACAATCCCTAATGCATGGCAAGTGCTAACTACATATTAGCAAATGTAACAAAATATAAAATAAGGCTGTAATTTGTGAAAGAATATTATGCAATACCTTTATGATCTATAATTTTTATTTTCTTTTCAATATTAGCATCTATTTAGACTATATGTACTTACTGGCCGTATGCTTATTTCCCAGATAGTCACTGTGAATTCTTGTAGTGTTATCATGTTATGACTGGATTTTGAAGGACCAGAAAACTGCAGCATATCTGGAACCAGAGCCCAGGAAATTGCAGGATGCAGATGGAGTAAGTGCTTGTGAACTAGTGCACATTCTGTCTCTAAGAACAAATAGATACCTTTTGCCCTGGCCTTGGTCCTCAGTGACTATTAAGACCTATGGACCAGAATGGTGGATCAAAACAGGAGAGAACTTTGAAGTATGTTTTAATGGAGAGAGGATCTTGGCACCACAAGCTCTGTGGCCAGCTATCTTAGGAGATGCTGGTGGGCATTACAAGATCATCAGAGTCATCAAAAACCCTTCAAACTTTCTAGGGGCTTTGAGAGGTCATGACCAATGAGAGTGTTGATCTAATGCTAGTAAGATATTTCTTTAGGTTTAGTACTAGGTTAATTTCTTATTTTTAAGGAGGGAGGAACTTGAGGATGGGTGGCAGGAGAGAGGTTGTAATGGTAGAGGTACACCTTCCTTGTTTGCTTTAAATTGAGTTGTTGGGACTGAGGTCTGGATAGGTGCATTTTACAAATCTGTCCTGAGATACTTTCATGGCATGCTTAAATAGAAAACTGTTATTTCCTTTGAAAAGCCCTTTATCTGTTACCAAAATGTTTTCATTCAGAGTTGTCAAGTGACAGTGTGGTCTTAGAGTTTCTTTTCTTTCTTTTTTTAAAAAGATTTTATTTATTTGACAGAGAGAGAGAGTGAGATCACAAGTAGGCAGAGAGGCAGAGAGAGGAGGAAGCAAGCTCCCTGCTGAGCAGAGAGCCCGATGTGGGGCTCGATCCCAGGACCCTGGAATCGTGACCTGAGCTAAAGGCAGGGGCTTTTAACCCACTGAGCCACTCAGGCACCCCAGGTCTTAGACTTTCTACTCAGTGCTTTAAGCACCAGTCAATATTAAAATGAGATAGAAATTTTACATCTTAGGGGAGAACTATGTTTCTATTGCATTACCTGTGCATTATACATAGATATACATACAGATATTTATATATACATGTATGTACACATGTATATTATGTGTGATATTCTAATTTGACTTTAATTACTAGTGTATTATTTAATGTAACTTGGATTATTTTTTCCATGTAGCAAACTATCTGCATAACTGGTCATCTTAATTGCATCAAAAGACCATCTATTTTTTAGTTCTTATATTAATCATAATGAAAAACAGTGTTATCCTAATTTTTTTCAAGATATTAGTCTTGCCAAATTGGTACACTTATATTTTTACTCATACTTTATATTCCTATAGTAAGATGAATTTCCTATTACAGTTTCTATTTAGATGTTTCTTACCTGTTTTTCTCACTCATTTTTAAAATCTTGGCCAACTGTTCACCTTCCAAGGACTTTTTCTTTCAGTTTCTTGAATCACTAGCTTATTTGGAACAGCAGCAGATAGAAAAATTTCTAAGGCAGAATCTGTTCGTACAGATTCTGTCAAGTCTCAGCTCAGGGAAAATTGCCAAAGGATAATTATAGATGTTGCTAAAGCTGAATTCATGATGGTCAGATTGTCAGAAATTTATTTGTAAATGCTATCATAATGTTGTAAGGACCCTCCATTTCACTTTGGGGGGAAAAAAGTTTGAAACCTGCTAAGCTCCCTGAGTTTGCTTCTATCCCTGATTTTGCATTAAGATCACTGGTGGAGATTTGAAGACTATAAGAAGAGGTTAAATCAGTTACTATCATAAATTTCCTCAGCCAGAGTTTATTGCTAACTGATACCACAATCAATCATTCATTCACTCACTGTTAAGCTCTGTTCTATGTACTTAAGATATATCATTAACTCTTGGAGTTCTACCATCAAGCCTGTGAGGTAGTCACTATTATGATGATTACTTGAGCCATGAAGGAATTGAATTACGGGCAGGTTAAATAGCTTGCCCAAGGTCACTTGAGTAGTACATTGTAGAGTCAGAATTCAGACTCAGCCAGGTCAACTCTTGAGTTGGCACTTGTAGTCATCTTGTCTCTTCACTATTCATCCTCAGCATGCCTCATGACCAGCTGTGCAGCTGGGATTGTTGGGGCCACATCATGCAATAGAATTCATCACCTGGTTGTCAACTTTCCTAGTTTGAGATGAATATTTTCTTCTAATCAGTGTTGATTTTGAGGGATCAGATATACAGGCTGAATATTCACTAATGAACAGATTAAAAATTGTGTCTAGTGTCCGGACTTACTGCGTCAGACCCTCTGATGGTGGCCTGAGCATCTTTGACTTGAAATGACTCCTCTGGTAATTTTGATGCACACATTACTGGTAATCTAATATCAGAAGGAGGTCAGGTAACTAGGCTATTGGTTTTACTGTGAAGTAGCCCAAGACCAGGACTCCAGAGAACTATGAGAGGTACTGTGAAGATGCAGGTGAGAAATGTTGACTGAGCCTGAGGAGCTTCTAAAGAGATGGCATGTTATACAGTCAGGGAAAGATGAGTACAATTCTAAGGATCATTTCTTGAATACTTAAGAGGGAAAGAACTTCGCTTGAATTCCCTTTTATAGGATAAACCTGAAGATACTTGAAGACAGACTTCTTAACTTTTTCTAAGGAAAATATTTCACTCACCTGGTGTTAAATATTTAAACAGTAAGCTTGCCAAGACCTGAGACTATAGGACTAGAGGCCTACTAATCACTAAGTTTCTAATGTTTTAACAGACTTGGCACCAGATAAGAAAAGTGAATAGTTGTTCCCCTTCTGCTTGTCCTGACATGATCTCCTCAGTGCAAAAGAGCCTTGAATGACCATGCATTAGTATAATGACTCCTCTGTTTTTTGCTTTGCTTTTCTATCTTTTCTCGGTTCTGCATGAAAACATCTTTTCTTGGGGGTGATTAGAGCCCACTATGAATTAGCATGTGTATTAGTAAAGATGTGGATGATATAGTTCTCTATCTGATCTCTAAAATCTGGTTTTAATACTTTGGATGCTTGACATAGGCTGTTGGGAGACACTGTGGTCTCTGCCTTTGGTTTCTTTGGACTATAGAGTCTAAAGTTAGGCCACTTGAATATATAAAATTCTGTCTACCATCTTTTTGTAGTAGTATTTTGTTATAGAGGTCAGAGAAGGTTGGAATTGGAGTATGTATTTTTAGTATTGGTGTGCATATAATCTTTGGTAAGTTTTCTCTCTAAATCAGGCCTGGAGGACTAAATCATTGCTGGACTCCCATACATAGTTCATGCCATCTGAGAGAGAACATTTCATTGAGTTCTCTTAGCTGCTCTCTGTTTTCTTTTGGTTGATCTTTGGGTGTCTATGGGGGTGTAACTGCTAAGATGTAGGGCCTTAATACTGGCAGGACCTTCAGCCACAAGGACTCAGCCCTCTGCAGGCTGCTGGGTGCATTCTGTATGTTTTGTCTCTCTCACAGTTTTATGCCCAGGATTGGTCCTGGTACACAGTGAATCTCCTTTGTCCAGGACTCATGTGAAGAGTTACTTCCATAATGAAGTTGCGTAGAGGAGACTAATTACCATAACATGATAATATTTCACTAATTGATGTGACCATTTGTCTAGTGCAAGGTAATTGCAAAATTAATTTGAAAGGTATGCAGAAGATACAGAATTCTATGAAATTAATTAATTTGAAAATGGAGAGCTAATCCTAGCACCTGGGGAAATACTATAAAAGGAGAATTTGATGGGATTGTGTCACTTAAAATTAAGGAGAAGTGAAACATACTATATGCTTCAAACAGGATGATTTGAAGAAAAATGATTAGGAGATGCCTTACTGAAAGTTGCAAAGACATAAACATTTTTTTTTGCAAAGGTGTAATTGTGAAGAAATATTAAATAAAAGTTAAGAGTGTTCTATAGTAATGTCATAAAATTATACTGATAAAACTACACAAAAAACAAACCAAAGACTAGTTTTTCTTTGTTTATTTAAAAAAAAGGTAAAAAAGTTGAAAACAATATAGATTCACTGCATATAAGACACACTTGTTTTCTCCTTTGTTCAGTTCCATTTTTTTTTAAAGATTTTATTTATTTATTTGAGAGACAGAGATCACAAGTAGGCAGAGAGGCAGGCAGAGAGAGAGAGAGGAGGAAGCAGGCTCCCTGCTGAGCAGAGCGCCTGATGCGGGGCCCGATCCCAGGACCCCAGGATCATGAACCGAGCCGAAGGCAGAGGCTTTAACCCACTGAGCCACCCAGGCGCCCCTTTCCAGTTCCATTTTTCAACACAAAAATCCCTAATCAAACTATCTTTTTGTTTATTCTGTATGTACTGTGAATATTGGTTTATATCAGTCTGGGTCTTGGTTGGAAGCAGAAGGCACGGTGAAACTGGTAATTGAGTAGAATATACTATTTACAAAGGTCTGGAGAGTTCTTAGAGAAACTACCAAGGGATCATACAGTACCCTGGGGCTAGCAATAGTGGGGAGCCAGTTGGAGAACAGTTACTTGAACTAAGAGAGAGTAACTGTACCGGGAGTGCCCCCTTTGGTAGAGGTGGGGAAACACAGCTAACTCTTGGTGATACAGAGAGGAAACCAGGAGATACTGGACTTCCCCTCTCCTCCTACCCTCTTGTCTCCCACCAGTGCCTCCAAATGGCCCAAACTAATTGAGATAGATCAGATTCCTTGGGCACAGAGCAGGAAGAAGATGGAGAATAGAGTTCATGAGGGCATATGGAAAATTCCAGAGTAAATTTTGAAATCGATTAACTTTAAATGGACTTTTTTCTGGGACTTATTATCTTCAGATAAAGAGGACATACTTTCCTGCACTCAAGGAGTGTTTGGCTAGCACCAGAGAATGGGATTTTTAATGGCTTATTTAAGATACATCCTAATGTAGGTCTAAATTAACTATTACAGTCACAATATGTACTTTTACTGATTAATTATGGACATGGTAATATCCGGCAGAATTCCTTATACACACTGCTGCTCCATCACATCTCTGCAGTTTTGTATTTGGGAAGCTGATTTTTGGGAGCTACATATATAAGACTCAGTATTTGTACAAATCTAGTTTTATAAAATTTAATTTGGGTCATTGTTTAAGTTTCTTGTGATCTTTCTGGAGCCTGATGTTTTATCATCTTTTTTTTACCAGCTGTTCCTCACAGCTTTTTGTTGTGCTTAAATATGATCAGCTTCTAATGATCACCCAATCACTGAGAATAATGTTATCTTGGATGTGCCTATGTATGGAGCCCTAAAGGTAGTACTACAGACTGTACTCAAGGATGACAAGTAATTTGTAGACGAAGTTGTGCAACAGGAACAAATGAATCCCCCACATCACAGTGAGCTTCCACACCAAAGTTTATTTTTCACTTATGCTCCAAGCTTCCTCTGTGCCCTTGTGTTCGGAGCTCACTGGAATTAGTTGTATGACTCCAGCCTAGTGACAAGGCAGTTAAAAATGTGAGGAATACAATAATATTGGGTGAGCATTAACTTTTAGATGTAGTCCTTTGGCCAATTTTGTTTTGTTTTCTTTCTTTTCTTTTTTTTAAAGGACCTTATCTATTTATTTGACACAGAGAGAGAAGTCACAAGTAAGTAGAGAGGCAGCCAGAGAGAGGGGGAAGCAGGCTCCCCGCTAAGCAAATCACCTGACGCGGGTCTCGATCCCAGGACCCTGAGATCATGACCTGAGCCAAAGGTAGAGGCTTAACCCACTGAGCCACCCAGGTGCCCCTTTGGCCAATTTTGAATCTGTTACATTTTGAACATACAATTTTGAATTCATATATATTTCTGCATCAAAGACTTATTCATTACCATTTATAGAGTAACAGTCACAAAACAGATACTCTATAATTTAAACTTTATAACCATCCAGTTGGATAGGTAGTTTCATTTCCCTTTTACAGATGAGAAAACTAAAGCTAGAGATTAAATATCTTGACCAAGAAGATACAGTCAACAAGCAGTGGAGAAAAGATTTAAAGCAATCAATTCCAAACACACATATTGTTTCTTACTACCTATCTAATCTCTTGGCCAATAATGGAACAAAAGAAAGGGTATACCTCAGGTCAGGTTGAAATAAGATGAATTGATTTTTCATATTGTCTAGTAATTCTTCTCTTATGCTCTAACTGGTCCTACTTTCTTTTACTTATATTCATGTGCCCTAAGCTCTTATTCTCTGTCTTTCTCCATTATCCGTTGTTCTCAAAAGAAGATCCAGAAAGTCACTCACATTGAAGTAAAAATGACTAACTTTTGTCTTTCATTTTTAAGAGTTACTTATTTATTAAGATAGATCAC
The DNA here is from genome assembly GCA_003697995.1 of Taxidea taxus jeffersonii. Taxonomy (NCBI): domain Eukaryota; kingdom Metazoa; phylum Chordata; class Mammalia; order Carnivora; family Mustelidae; genus Taxidea; species Taxidea taxus. The sequence continues at coordinate 7,196 of RCUC01110935.1, forward strand.
TTTGCCACTAAGAAGAATAAATCTCTAGTTGTGGAATATAAAGCCTCTTTGAAGGATCTTATTTGAAAAAGGCATATTACTGCTATCCCTAAAATTATATGTCTGCTAGCAGTGTGATCTTAGGGGGAAATATAGTGTAATAGAAAGAATGAACTTTGAACTCAGCAGACAAATTAAGCCCTTGTTATACTTATGGTACTTAAGTGACCTTGGATCAATTGATTTAAACTTCTACAATCTTAATTTTCTGATCTGTAATATGAATTAAGTATTGCCCACCATACGTATTTCTGTGAAGATTAAAGAGGGATTGCACATAGTAGGTACTCAGAGATATTTGTTAAGCGAATGAAAGAATGAATGATATCTCTGTTCTGAGAAAGCAGTGAACACTTGTAAAGATGGAGCTGGGGCCAGGGGAAGAAAAGTTGACAAATGGAGCCAAGTATAAAAATTAAAGTCTGCATTTCAATCCAAATCCTTCTTTTCTGTATTTTAGGTTTATGTATTATTAGAGTATAAAGTCATTTATTTTGCAATCTATGCCCCAGAAATACACATACATATTGTATGTCTTGCTATCACAATGACTAAGGATAATTTGCTATGATTGGGTGGTGGTGGTGTGACTAGCCATGACCCTTCATTGAAATCACTGGCCCTTCCTGAGAGACCTGCCCAGGTAGCCTGAAAAATGACAGGAAATCACAATCAGATTGTAGTTTCACTGTTTACAACATGAACTGTGAGAACTCTTGGTCATTTTTCACATTGCTAGGGTAACAACTCTTTTAAAAAGTTGAATTGCAATTGCACAAGTATTTTCTATAAATTTTATTTAAGAAATTACAGAAAGCAGAGAAAGTGCAGGGAGATGCAACCCGCTGGTGTTGGGGATATGAATGAGCTTTTCTCTCTTTCTTTTAACCTTTGTGCATTTCAGAATAAAGCTATTTCAAACCTGGAAATATTTCTGCATATCACGGAAGTTTTGCTACATAGGTAAAAAAGTAAATATAAAATAATATGTTTCTTTGACTTAAATTGGTAATCAGTTTTAAACTGATTACCTATCTAGTAACTATCTATATTAATAACTTCTATCTCCTATCTATATTAACTCCTATCTATATTAATGGTGAATTTATATGATAGAGTGGACATAACTGGAAAAGAGGATAGGAATTTATCTATTTATTTTTTCTACTCGAACGTTAGGTGGAAGTGTTTTCTGGGTTAGCTTAAGAAAAGGCTATTGTTGGACTTAAAGGGGCAATTGTAGTGTCTCAAGAGTTTTCAGTTGTGGTATAGCTCTAGAGGAAAACACATGAGGATTGTATAAATTTGAAAATTTTATGTACTCCAGATTGTTGAGTCTTTAAGAGATTCCAAGATTTACAGCTCCTGAGGGATGTCCAGATATTTTGGAGATATTTTAGATACACACAAAATAGCCCCATAGTTCTTGTTCCTGTTCCTCTTGTGGTTGCCTCTGCTTGGCTTAAGATGAAGGTCAGTATCTGAATCACAGAATAATAGCATGCTGATTTTTATTCCCAACACACCAGGTGGCTGATATTTCTCCCCAAATTCCCCATGGAATTTAAGAGCAGAAGTAAAACCCCATGATAATTCATATTCATGCTCTGTTGATCTTCCTCCTTTGATGCCCTGACCAGTTTCTCAACCTGTTTATATGCTGACCTCATTACTTATTGACTTGTTTCAAAAAGGAAAGAGCAAATTCAGATTTTTTTCTTTAAATATTATTTTTATTCACTTATAAAAAATATGCTCTTTAAAACCACTTATAAAATATAGAAATGTTTATAATGAATAATGAAGTCATAGACAAACTTGTCAGTAGAGTTTATTTTCTTAAAATATTTCTCTTCATATCAGGATTTCTTTCTCAACTTCAGCCCTGCCAACATTTTGAGCAGAATAATTCTTTGTTGTTGAGGCATAGCCTGTGAGTTCTAGAATGTTTATAGCAAAACTGGCTTCTACTCAGTAGAATAGAGATGCCAGCAGAATCTCCCCTCCATCCAGTGTAATAATCAAAAGTGTCTCCAGACATTGTCCATTGTTGAGAGCTGCCTTTTATTATTAAAACAGCTAGAATTTTACTGCACAACTTTAGAGTCTGCTTTTTCAGCTAACATTGCATAGTGGAAAATTTTCCATATCATTAAAGAGCCTTGAAATGATGATGTTCTACTGGCTGTATTTTCTTGGATGGTTGGATGGATGTATGGATGGATAGATGGATGGATGGATGGATGGATAGGTAGGTAGACTTATTTATTTATTTATTTATGAATTTATTTAAAGTATAGTTGACATACAATGTTATATTAGTTTCCTATGTATAGCATAATGACTCCATAATTCTATACATTATGTAATACCCACCACAGTTAAGTATACTTAGCATGTATCACCACACAACATTATCACCATATTATTGACTATATTCTCTATGCTGTATCTTTAATCATTCTGACTTATTTGTTTTATAACTGGACATTTATACTTCTTAATGCCCTTCACCGATTTTGCCCATCCCCCTATTCCTCTCAGCTCTGGCAACCACCAGTTTATTCTTGATATTTATGAATCTGTTCCTGTTTCTTGTTTGTTTGTTAGTTTGTTATGTTTTTTAGATCCCACATATAAGTATAATCATTTGGTAAGTATAATCATATGGGAAACCAACAGTGATTTCTTGTCTTTTTTGACATCAGCCATTCTGACTAGTGCAAACTAATAACTCACTGTGGTATTGCTATGAATTTCCCTGATAATTAGTGATGTTGAGGTTCTTTCCTTATGTTTGTTGGTCATCTGTATGTCGTCTTTGGAAAAATGTCCATTCAGGTGCTCTACTGATTTTTAAAATTAGATTATTTTTGTTTTAGTGTTGAGTTGTATGGGTTCTTTATATATTTTAAATACTAAACCTTACCAGATATATAATTAGCAAATATCTTTTACCACTCAGTAGGTTGCCTTTTTGTTTTGCTGATTGTTTCCTTTGTGGCAAAACCCTTTTTATTCTGGTGTAGTCCCAATAGCTTATTTTGCTTTTGTTTCTCTTGCCACAGATCCATAAAAATGTTGTTACAGCTGATTCCAAGGGATTACCTTTCAGGAGTTTTATGGTTTCTGATCTCACATTTAGATCTGTAATCCATTTTGAGTTTATTTTTGTATATGGTGTGAGAAAGTGGTCCCGCTTCGTTTTTTTGTATGTAGTGGTCCAGTTCTCCCAGCACCACTTATTGAAGAGACTGTTTCTTCCCCATTGTACACTTTTGCTTCACTTGTCATAGATTAATTAACCATGTATGGGTTTATTTCTGGGGTCTCTGTTCTATTTTATTGATCTATATATGTATTTTTGCCCCAGTACCACACTGTTTTGATTACTATAGCTTTGTAGCATAGTTTGACACCTGGGATCGTGATAACTTCAGGTTTGTTCTTCCTCAAGTTTTCTTTGGCTACTGAGGTTTCTTTTTTTTTTTTTTTAATGGTTCTATACAAATTTTAGGATTATTTGTTCTTATTCTGTGAAAAATGCTATTGGTATTTTGATAGGGATTCCACTGAATCTGTAGATTGCTTTAAGGAGTATGAAATATTTTAACAATATTAATTCTTCCAAACTATGAACATGGATTATCTTTTCATTTGTTTGTGTTATCCTCAATTTCTTTCATTAGTGTATTAGAGTTTTTAAAGTACACATCTTTTATCACCTTGATTAAATTTACGCCTAGGTACTTTATTCTTTTTAATGGAAGTGTAAATGAGATTGTTCTCTTAATTTCCATTGCTGTTACATCATTATTAGCATATAGAAATGCAACAGGTTTCTGTATATTAGTTTCCTTTAATTTTAGGAATTAGTTCTTTTTCTTCTTAGTGGCATCTTCGGGGGTTTCTTGATATTGTATCATGTCACTTACAAATAGTGACCACATTAATTCTGCCTTACCTTTTGTTGGGTGGCTTTTTCTTTCTTTTTCTTGATTTTGTATATAACTCATGGCGGGGGGGTGTGGACCTGTGAAGAATAGCCATAGACCTTAAGTTAAGGAATCCTGTTACAAAGATACCTGGTTCCTAATGTGGAAAGTGGTAGGCATGATAAAACTATAGACTTCACAGAGAGCTGAGACAACCAAGATTGAGGGACATGTCCACAACCACAGGTATGTCAGAATTAGAAGCCTATTGTTCAAGGAGCTTTTTATAAATTTAATGAACTACTTTAAGGATAAGTTTTGGAGGCACCAAAGTGAGGGTTTGTTGTTGTTGTTGTTGTTGGTTCTTTAGGTCTTGGTAGTATTACACAAGTGAAATCTAAGTTATCTAAACCAACCTGACTCACCTGCCAAGTTTCTGCTGCCACTAGTAGTATCCAGGGGAAATAAAACCAAGCATGAGGCTTCAGAGATGATTTATCTCCATGTGTTATCATCTATTAGTTTCATTACAGTTTGCTCCCTAGTGTAGACAGAGAAACAATTTTCATGAGCTGTCTTCCCTGGAGTAAATTATATCACAGTGACTATGTATCTGAGTTGTATCCTTTGTGACTTAAGGTTGTGCCGTTGCTTTTCATTGTAGAGATGAGAAAAGAAGAAAGGGAAGATAAATAGCATTTACTGAGACTGAGTACCTATTCTTTGCCAAATCCTGGCCAAGGGACTTTGCTTCCATACTTTTGTTTAATCCTCACAACAAATTTGAGAGGTCATTGACATTATTTTACTGATAATAATCATGTCATATGGATAGTAACTGGCATGTGAACCTGGACAAAGTGCCTGGTACTTTCTATGGCATTGTGGTACTTAAAGAAAGCTGAATCAAGAGTCTGCCCATCTTCCCCAACACCCCATTTCCCCTACATCTGATGAAGCTTTGCACTAACACTCTGTATTCCCCTAAAAACAAACACGTCACTTTTTGGAGGACTTTTTAATGCACTCTTGCAAGGTCATGTTATCTACTTTAATAGACACCAATCTTGGATTTAGAAGATATGGCTTTATTTTCTTGCCCTTTATCCCTTAGTTTTGAATGATGCTGCACTAGTCACTAGTCATTAATCACTTTGACTGATGTTCTTCCCACCACAGATGCTGTGCTACTTAATACATAATATTAAGAGCTCATATTTATGCAAGCATTTTTTAACTCTCCAGTAAAACAAAAATGTAAAAGATGATTACTTTAAAAGACATTTAAACTCCCTGATGTCAATTTTTTCATCTGTAAAATAGGGATTATAACTCCTACTTCTCAGAATTGTTACATTTGTTCATTCAGTAAATATTTATTGTCCTGCTACTATACACTAAGCATTTTTTTGTTGGTATTAGGGGAGAGATCAGATGGTAGACATATTATAAAAAAAGAAAAGAGCAAATATGCTAATTACCAATTGCAATAAGTACTAGGAAAAATACAGAAGCAGGTGGGTTGGAACCTGAGGGTGCTACTTTAGGTACGACAGTCAAGAAAAGACTTGTTAAGTAGGTAATGAAGACCTAAGAGATGGAGGATAATAGGTCACCAAACATGATGCTATTTAAAGCTCTAAAGTGTGAAGACTAGTGTTATTAAAAGACTGACAGAGATGAGAGGGCTACAAGCATTGCTTTTTAACATGTGGTCCATAGGCTAGTAGTCATCTTCACATTCTTTATTTTTTGCAAAAAACTTAGGAGCTTGCACAGAAGTATAAATAAATACAAGGCTTCCTTTATTGGGAAAGTCTTGCTAAAAAAAAAAAAAAAAAGCCAGCTGAGTATACCAGGATGCTTTGTTGTGCAGCTGGTGTGCATTCTGGCACTCATAACTCATCATGTCCCAATAACAATGGACAGATAAGCTATTTTTAGTAGCATTTATATGACGAAGTTGGAGAAGGCAGGGGCTAGACCATGTAAGGCCTTGAGGCCCCAATGTGGTATCTGAGTTTTATTCTAAGAGGAACAGGAAAGCATGGGTGGTTCTAAGCAGAAGAGTAGAATGATTTGCTGTTGAGAGAAACAGATGCTCTTAAGCACTTGAAAACGTTTTATAAACTGTAAAATGATGAAGACTGTGAGTTGTGACTCGATAATCTCATTTAATCAGGGTTTCTCTAGCCATTCTGCCAACAGTCTCCAACCAGAATGATCTAAATAACATATGTCACGCATCCCTCGAGGCCATATTGTAGCATGATTTTTTTATGTGTGGCAAATATTATGCAACATGAGGTTTTGAGGTTATCCCTTTCCAATTCAAATAAAATTCTGTGTTGGGGAAGTAAATAAGTTCCGTGTCACTAACTCAGGGGTCTGAGATCTCAAAATAAATCTCCTTTGGCGGCATTCGCATTTTATGTTCACAACTATAGAACTTATTACTAACATATTATCCACTTGTACATATTTGCTGAAAAGAACAACTGCTGAAAATCTAGAAACTTCATTTGTGGAGAGAGTTTTAGTATTTTTCACAAGATCATCTGGTAAGTTCATTTTCTTATCACCTAGCAAATGACTTCATCTTTTGGAACAGCTATGTCATTGATTTGTTTGCCCCAGAAATAAGAATTATTTTCCCTTTTCTGCTTCCCCACATTCATTTTTTTTTTGCTTCTTTTCTGACTTGCTTCTTCTCTCCCTCTTCTGCCTCTTTATTTTTCCTTCCTTGCTTCTTTCCCTCCTTCCTTCCTTCCTGCATTCCTTTCTCCCTTCCTCATATTCTCCTTCATTTTTCCTTCTTTCATTCTCTCTTCCCTCTCCCCCTCCTTCTCTCTCTTTTATCTTCTGTAACTCCTTATTGAGCATTTATACCATGGGATAAGGACTATGATAGGCCCTGGAAATAGCTCACTTAAAAAGACAATACTGTCTCTCTCTAAAAGGAGATTACAGTCTTGATGGGACACAGACAAATAATGAGAAAGGTACAACCCAGTGTGATCCATGGCACAACAGGGGAAAACATAGAGTGTGTATTGGAGAACATAAGCCGAGCATCTAATTTAGAGTTGGAGTCAGGACGGCTCCTGGGAGTTGAGTCCAAAGAACAAAAAGTTACCATGTTAAAGGTTTGGAGATGGGCAGAGCAGTCTCAATAAAACTTAAGCATGTGAAAACTTAGGGATAAGATAAGGTACATGTGAGCTGCAGTAAACAAAAGAGATTAAATCTGATAGAGGTTCAGTCAAAGGGGGAATTGGAAGGGGAAGAAGTAGGAGGTATAAGTTGAAGACAGGTTTTGAAGGGCCTTATACATCATGCTAAAGATTGTGCAGTTTATCTTTACAGTGATAGTCATGGAGGGATTTCAAAAGGCATGTCATGATCATGTCTACTTTTTAAAAAATTATACTGGGTCTCAGAAGGAGAGTGGGTTAAAGCGGCAAGGTTGGAATCAGGAGACCACATAGGAGGACATATATGAGAATGGTAATGTAGAATGAACAAATTAGAATACTAAGTATGCAGATAGTGATATATTATATTTAATTAGATGCTCAGAAAGCTGCTGACTGATTTTCTGAAGGTCATAGGGCAATTTGTAAAAGCAGGAACAGGCCAAGTCTTCAAATCTGTGTGTTGCTTTTCCAGGTAGGTTTGTTTTGAGACCAATCATCACTCCTTCTCCTCCCTGCCCCCTCATCTCTCCAAAATAGCTTGAGTTTTTCTTAGCTTTAAAGTGGGGAGTTTCTCTTTGACGATAATTTTACTCTTGGGAGCTGTCCAATATTCTATCACTGCATTAAAATATAAACTGACTTTAAAAAATAATGAAGGGGATATTATGCAGGCAGCTGTCAAGGGAATGATTGGAAATTAATCCTGAAATTCTGTTGTATCACACCTTGTAGATTGTAGTCTGTCCCCTTAAGGTTTTTCTCAACACACACCAATGATAGAAGGAAGGAACAAGTAACAAGTGTGTTCAGTGCTTTTGTGAGTTCAACACAGAATGAACGCCATGGGGGACAACAGAAAGACTCAAGACACATTCTCTATCCTGAAGTTGTCTAGTGTGAAAGAAAAAAACAAATGAGCATTTCATAATGTGCATAACTGTTGAATCACTATGTTGTATGTCTGAAACCAATATAATGTATATCAACTGTACTTCAGTAAAAAAGAATAAAAGTGCTTTACCAATAGGCCCCCAAAAAAACAAATGAATATGAGAACATCAAGTCACTTAAAATATTACCTAATAATATGTAGTAGTTCTGATTGTTCAGAAGATGAAGAGGACCCCTAGAAAAACCCTTCTGGAGGAGGTGGTATTTCTGAGCTAAGCTTTGGTTGGGCAGAGCAGAAGGGCGCACAGGCTAGGGGGCTGGAGTGGTGAAGGCGTTGAGGCGTGAGTGACTGTATCATGTTGATGGTACTTGAGTGCGGGGCCTTCAGGAGTGAAGGCAAAGTACCAAGAAAGTGGGAAAGAAATTCAGCAAGGAATGGTGTGGGCTATGCTGGATGGTTTTGAAGTCAGGAGAGAAATTTTAAGAAATGGGGACCCAGTGAAATCTCTACAGTAGAGATGTTAAGGGAAAGAATAGTAAGATATCCATATGGGGAGGGGAGAATGGTTATTCCAAACTCCACCTATAGTTCAACTTACCTGCTTTCATTCATCTTGACATGTCAAGTGACTCAATCGCTATCTGTAATTCTGACTTTCTCTGATCTTGTAGGTGGAATGACCTAGATGATGCAAAAATGCTCTGTGATCCACGTGATGATCATAGTTACTGCTGCCAACGCTGCTGCCACCTTCACATTTTCCATGTCTTTGCCCACGTCCCTTTTCCAAAATTCAGTTCAGAGAGCTGACTCATTGTACTCCCTTGCTGCTCCCTGCCAAGGATCTTCTACTTCACAACCTTGCCTTGTAGAATTCTCTGTCTAGCTGTGGTTGATTGTGTCCTTTGATAAATTTTCATCTCTAACATCCTACACATCTGGTTTGACAGAAGAGAGAATGCAGTCTGATTTAAACAACCAAATAAAACAAACTATAAACTCAATTCAACTTTAAAAACTATGGGGGTGATTTGATATAAATTAATATTTAATTTTTGATCTGAGCATGGGGATTTTGCAGTCATGCCCTGAGTGTTCTGTTCCTTGCAGAGTTCCCAACAGGAGATTGCACAGCCTTGGTAACCACTGCCTTTTCTGCATAAGTTCCTGACTGACTGCCCAGGAGGTACATTGTTGATTCTCCTTGTGCTAAAAAGTGCCAGCTTAGCAGGTTTCCCATCATGGCCTTTAGCTAATATTTTTAGATGGCCAAGATGTTATAAAAATATTATTTAGTCAGTTGACTTCAATTATTATGTCTCATTGACAACAGGACTGTGACTTCTTGGGCTCAGCTGTGTCTGTTTAAATCCTTAATTTCTGTAAATTCTTTGTAAGGTACCGTTCTGTGTGTTTTGCAGTAAGGGGCTGTGCATTTTTCAATAGGTTCCCCATGTAATGAAGATCCGCAAAGACATGACTTTTGATTGATGACTGTATTTAAGAAGCTATTTAAGGAGTATTAGTTTTCCATGTTCTTTTGCTCAGAATCAGCTTTTTAAACTGCTCTTTCTCAGCAGCTTCATTCTGACAAGGAACATTTTGTTTGCATTTCATTTTTATTTTTAGGCATTTGCAAATGAGGTACCCTGAAACAGCAATCTGCTCTATCCAGCGGGGGGCAGGCCAGTGTCAAAAATTCATGTTTTCATTCTACAATTACCATCTAGCAAGTGAAGTTCCAGGCCCTGTTTTAGGCATTAATGATAAAAGGGGATGTCATGACAACCCCGTCCCTACCCTGAGGAAGTTTACAGGCTGTGAGAGTATGATTACTTAGTAATATGATGATAATTGCTACCAAGGGGGAAATCCTGGAGTTACTAGAACCTCTACTGGGAAGTGATATAGCCTGGGGGTTCTAGGAAGGACTTGCTGAAGAAGTGGCAAATGAACACTTAGCTGAATGAGACAGAGGATTCGATAAGATAAAGAAGAAAAAAACGGAGGTTAGGGATAGATAGAATAAATGAAATAAATGAATTTTCTTAGGTTGGACAGAACTAAAAATAAAAGTTAGAAGGGGAAGAGTACAGGTCACATGTCTGGAACTTGGAGAATGAGGGTGAAATACCATGAATTGAGGCTGAAGAGATAAGTGGGGGCTACATGACATGGAGGCTTAGTAGGCACATGTAAGGATTGTGATTTTCATCTTCAGAATATGGAGCAAACCATCCCAGAGACTCAAGCAGTAGAATAACAGTATTTGATTTGCATTTGTATTTCTAAGGGATATCCCTGGCTGTAGATTTCAAAGTCAAACCTAGGTAGCCTGACTCCAAGGCCCAGGCCCCATTATCCTTCCCAAGAGTAAGAAGAGATTCCACTGGTGGGAACATCACCTGCTTGAGAATCACTCTCAAGTGATTTGTCCAGTGTTCTTTCCTGTGATGGAGAGGGAAAAGTGGCAATGGCTGCTATTACTCATATTCTGTAAGTTAATTAATGTGAAGTGTCACTACTTAAGTCCTAACATCATCAGTTTTGTTGATTACAAAAGATTTTTCAGTCTCATCCAGCACTGCACATTCAGTGAAGGTAGAAATCTCACCGTCTGGTTTCAGACCTATATAACCAAATACTACTTGGATGACCCAGATTTGTTGTTTCACAGGAATCTCAAACTTCATAAATACCACCTCAACTGTTTCCTCTTGCTGGCTTTCCCATTTCTGTCAATGGCAATGCCACATACTTGACTTCTCAAGATGATGCTATAGGACAACTCACAGATATCTCTTCCCTTCTTTCTCTATGTCCTATCCATCAGTGAGTTGGCAGTCCTGTAGACAAACTGTATCTAAGAAATGTTCATCAGCCACATCAGCCTTCTGTAGGTTCTTAGAACATTCTAAGCTCTTCTGTGTGACCGGACATTGATTCTTGAGACTTCTACGACCCCTAATGCTTTTTCCTTGGTTCTCTCTATGGTTAGCTCCTTCTTGTACTTGAGTTTTCATTTTAAACATTACTGCTCTCCCAGGACTACTCTGTCTGAATCAGTACTTTTCCCCACTGCCAGTGACTTCCTATCACATTGTTTTATCTTAGGTCTTATTACAAATTCTTTTTTTTTTTTTTTGTATTATTAAGTTGCTTACTAGTTTTCTGTATCTCATGTTAGAATACAAGCTTCTTGAAAGCAGGTCTATCTTTGTATTTGTATACTTAATGTGATGCCTGGCACATTGTCAACCCACAATAATTGCATAAAATAAATGGAGAAATGAGCATGTGCTGATAGGAATGGTATAGTTACAGGATCAGATAACCTTCTCTCTTTTTGTCTGGCTATATTTCATTGGCTAAGACACTGAATACCTCTGGGTTTTATTCTCTTAATCTGTCAAAAAAAAAAAAAAAGAGCTAATGGTAACCATGTTGCCCTCCTCAACTAGAAGGATCACAAAGCCTTTAAGTGGAAAGTGCAGGGGCAGTACAAATACCCAAGGAAAATTGTTAATTCATGACCCATGACTCAGAAGGCAGGCAATCAGAACTATGGAACGGTGACAAAAATGACAGTGTGGGGACCAAAAAAGAGCCCATTTGTAACATTTTCAGAGTAATTAGAGCCACACAGACCAAAACATTATCTAAATTCATTGCAGAAATACACTCAGCCATGGGGAATTATCTTTAAGTATTGGAAAGAATATTCCAGAATCTAGTACTCATGCTAATGTCTACCACTCGAGTCTAGGGTTCACTGTTCAGGGTCTTTTCACTCAGCACAACTCTGTACCCAACAAAATTAAATTCTTGGGTAGAATAATTACATGTAAATGTTGCTCAGCTATTAGTCTCAAGGGGCCAATTTTCTAGCCATTTGTTGCCATCTGAAATGTCAAATTTATTACACAGAGGGCATGGTAATACATACAACATCCTCTGCTAAATAGGATATGAGAGGCACTAATCAGCACTGTGGCTGCAAGTGGTGAAAGCAGTAAGATGTTGCTTTAGCTAATAAGGTGATCTAAATTGATTACATGAATTGTTTGAAGGAAAATAAAACATTCTTGTAATAGAAGTGCTACCTGAACATGGGTTCCTTAGTTCAAACACCGTCTACTCTTGAGAAGGCTAATTATTCCTTATCCTCTCATATTTTTGTAGATTTCTCCAGGGCCTGGAAGAAAAGAAACTGGACAAAAATAAAAGCTTTGGCCTTGAGTCCTGGCTCTACTGTTGTCTTACTATGTGACCTTGGGCAAATCACTTACCTTCTCTGATTCTCAGTTTCAGTTTCCTTACAAGTAAAGCTAAAGCTTGTGTTACTGTGGTGGCCTCCTTCAGGGCTCAGAAGGGAATTGGTAATTAGGTACACAAAAGCTGAAAATGTTCTAGCTGTGTAGAACTGTGCTCTACTTAGTGGGTGTTTGTTGATTTTACCTGCCCAGTGTTATTTCTACTGCTTTTATTAATGGTGAAAGACTCCAAAATTCATTCAGGAGAAATGCTCTTCCCTTTATTTTAGTCCACATAGTTCAGTTTGGTTTTCCTAGAAGTTCATTAATGGTTCCATGACCCAGGCTTGGACAACTGAGCATTCTATCACCTTGGCCTTGGTGACTGGTTCACGGATAGCATTTGACTTAGACCAGGACAATGAGACATGATTTTGGTGTAGGTAGGGGGAGGTGATGGAAAAGATGATTTTTGCCTTTGGGAATGTATTCTGGCAGGTATAAAACATGATGCAGAGTGGAGAGAGAGGGTGATACTGAGTTGCAATGACGTGTTTTGAGTCCTTGGATCTAGCCTCCTGGCTCCAACTTGAGATTCTTCATTGAGTCCCTGGTTTGTGTCAGGCATGACTAAAGGCATTGAAGATTCATCATTGTATGAGACAAATATGTCTTACTGTCATGGGACTCACATTTCAATTATATGAACAATAAATTTCCAGTCTAGGTTAAGTTTCAGTCATTTCTGTTCTCTCTCGATCATGAAAATCTAGGATTTTCTGTCTTAATTTACAAAATGGACCCCAAAATCTATTTTGCTGAGATATTGTGAAAATAATATATATTAT
>RCUC01110951.1:0-10198 GCA_003697995.1 Taxidea taxus jeffersonii
TAACTCAACCTGCCTGTACATAAGTTTTTCCCAAATGCAAAATCAGGAAAAAAATATCTTAACCCATTTTGCAGAACTATTGCAGGGAAAGCACAACCATGAGCAATATTTGAGAAGGACTTAACTTGGAGCCAGTTATTACATAAATGCCTAAGATTGCCAGGCTGTGGGGGGAAGCCTGCTTGGGGTAAATTTGCAGCTTCTAGGCCAATTCACCTGTACGGGAACCTCTTGTCCAGTGTTAGTAAATGTCCCATTGGGGGTCCTTAGTGACATAAAAGCATATGGAAAGCAGAATGCGCAACAGGCCACAGTTTGAACTTTTGATGGGGAAGCTGGTACTTCTGAGTGCCCTCTTGGCCCATCAGAGTAATTCTTTTTATTTTATTACATGCACAATTTCCTCCTTCCCTTGATCATCAGTCAGAACCTTTTCTAGCTAGAAGGAGTGTTAGATATTCTAGTTTTTCCTCATTGGACCAACCCCAGGTCCCAGAGCTGAGCGGTGGTACCGAGCTTGCTGACTCAGAGCACCGTTCAGAGGGATCACTTAGCTCAGCTCCAGGGCAGCCCCGTACAACCCGCTACATCCACTATTTCTACCAGGGCAAACGTAAGAGCTTTCTTCCTTGGACTCAGCTGCAATGTGTCCTTTTATAGAAACACCCTTGCTGACGGAATGCCACAGGGCCACTCTCAGGATGGGAACCTGGGTCAGTGGATGGAAAAAGTCGGTCAGTCGTTGTCTGTGGATTTCCCGAGTTAGCACGCGGCGATCTTCCCCCACAATCTTATGAAACAGGCATCCGCGGAAAATGCGGGTGAGAAGTGTAAGCAGCTTCTCCCAATGGTGGGAGGTCAGGCCTGAAGCCCACATTCCAAGGCTCGCCCTCTCGTTCCTCCCTCCAAGGCATTCTCAGAGAAACCGTCTAGGACAGGTGACCGAGGCAAGCACTTGGCCTCAGGGGGGGAGGTCAGGGCCGGACTCCTGAAACCAGAGGATAGGCTTGAAGGAACAGGCAAGAAGCCAGCTCCCAGACCCCGTGTGCAAGGGGGGCAGAGCTAAGTGGATGCCAAAGCTGGGGGCGTGGGCCCCGAGTGGCACGTTCCCCTTGCCCTCTGCCCTGAGCAAACCCCGCCCCGGTTACTTGTTGACGGATGGGGCCTTGCCTCTGGGATGTAGTGGTCCTCCTGACTTCCACCAGAGTGCTTCATGCTGAGTCAACTGCCTTGCAAAGTTCTTTCAGCACACAAAAGCTGGTCACCGAGCCTTAAAGCCCGGCTTTAAGGCTGCCTCCCCCACCTCCCAGCCGCATCAGCTTGGGCAGGTCACGAAGCCTCGATGAGTCTCACTTCCTTCATCTGTAAAATGGAGCACGTGGTAGAGGATAACGGGACCCGTCTCATAGGGCTTGGAACGGGAAACGAGTTAGTCCACCCGAAAGTGCTTGGAGTGGACCTGGCACGTAATAGGTGCTTAGCCTGGATGGCTATCATTGGTTTCTTTCTCTCTTTCTTTTCTTTTTTTTTTTTTTAAAGATTTTATTTATTTATTTGTCAGAGAGAGTGAGCACAGGCAGACAGAGAGGCAGGCAGAGGCAGAGGGAGAAGCAGGCTCCCCAGTGAGCAAGGAGCCCGATGTGGGACTCGATCCCAGGACTCTGGGCTCATGACCTGAGCCGAAGGCAGCCGCTTAACCAACTGAGCCACCCAGGTGTCCTCTCTCTTTCTTTTTAAAATATTGTATTAATTTATTTATTTGAGAGAAAGAGAGCACAAGCGCAGAGGGAGAAGACGATCCCCCGCCCCCGAGCAGGGAGCCCGAAGCAGGGCTTGATCCCAGGACCCTAAGATCATGTCCTGAGCTGAAGGCAGATGCTTAATGGACTGAGCAACCCAGGCGCCCCTATCTTTGGTTTCTGCACACATGGATCATGGCCCTGGGCAGCAATCCCCAGTCCCCTGCAGGGACCTCAGCAGGACCTCACCCAGGCGGAGGACACGCTGTGTTCTGAGTCAGGCCATTCCATTTTTGGACCGCTCTGACTAAGAACATTCTTCCTTGTGTTCAGCCAACTCCACCTCCCCGCGACTCCCACTCACTGATCCCAGCTCTGCCAGAAGGCAAATGTCAAAAAAATATTCTTGAAAGAGAGGACATAGAAGGTAAATAATAATGAAAGAATCGGGTTGAGGAATTACAGTCTCTCTCCCAGACATTCCCACAGCTAAGCCCAGCCTGGAGGGGCGGGGGCTAGTCAGACCTTTGAGTTAAATTTGAAAACCGGCAAAAGTTCGTAGTTCTTCTGTGCTTCCTTCAGAAATGCACAAGACAGGTTCTTTCTCCATTTTTTTTTCAGACCCAAGTATGCTGTCAGACCGCCATGGGATCAAGCGAAAAGTCACTCCAAGTGTACAAAGGTGACAGTCACAAAGGCTGCAGAGCCGTGACCTGACCTCACTTCATACGTGCTGTCTACCCCATAATCACCGTGCGCTGGGGGTGTGCCCTGGGGAGGTGGTGACACGGGGCAAGTCTCCTATTTGCACAGCCTTTCTGGAGTCGGGTGTAAAATCACGGCCCGTGTGTCCCTCGTTCCCGCCTTCCGTGGTGTGTACTGCGCTGTAAGATGAGGGACACAACTTTTTCTGTGTAGATTTGATGGTTCAGCTCTCCAGTGACTCCTGTTAAAAAGGATTTGAAATGGAGTTTTTCAGCGTTGAGAGTTGAGAAAGTTCTGGAGACCCACTGCCTCTGAACACGACTAAGCCACATACGCAGAAAGGACACAGACGGTGAGCCCAATGCCATGTGCTTCTCACCACCGGAACGATGTCCATGTAGGGGTGAAACAGAGAGATGAGACAACGCGACGGCGTGCAGCAAAACGATGTGAGAGAATGCAAACATTCATCAAGCTGGAGACAGAGGGCTTGTGCGCTTTTCCGTATGATCAGACTTCATGGAGAAGTTTACGTGTAAAAATAATAATAGGGCAGAAGTAGAGGGCGGTTGAGTGGGGACAAGTGTATCCACAGGTTGGCTCCCGGAGAAGGTGGGTGGGTACGAGTCTATTTCTGTACATGTTTGCTGTCTTTTGTAATTAAAAAAAAAATAGAAAAGCATAAAACATTTAAAATGTTCCCCCTAATGTGGCTTGAGCATTTCAAGAATAAGTCAGTGAAAACTCAGGACACACGTTGGAGTCCCCCAGCTGTTTCAGGTGGGGCAGGAATGACTTTGGTCCACAGCTCTTGGTGGTAAAAGTGTCATATAATGTTCCCAAACCAAAGGGGACCTGGCTCTGAGCATTACGGGGCCAGACAGGTGGCAGATCGGTCACTTGTAGGGGACTGTGTGCCCCCCAAGGTCTCCTCCAAGAATCCAGGCTGAGCAGTGGACCCCAGCTCTCCAATGCTCTCCAAGGACTTGACCCCAGAGACTCTCCATGTCCTTCTCAAGGTCAAAGCGCCCTCTCTCCACTCCCAGTAGCCTGACCCAAAGCCCCACAGGGTCCCCACACACACGGAAACTTTTTGCCACGTTTCCTGGTCACTTGGGGTGAGCCTCCCTCTTTCACCACTGGGACAATACATTTTATGTCCCTCCTTGAGCCTAAAACAGAAAAGCTTCTTAGCACCCCACCCCCCTCCAGTGGGCAGTATAAGGAGCTCAGACCTCCTGGATTCAGCAGGGGGGTTGGGAAGGAAATGGTCTACACTCCCCTGGTGCCTTCGCCAGGGAGGAACCCACAGAGGCAAACAGACACCCAGGATGTGTGTCTGTCCTTCATCCTCAGCACCTCATGTGAGTGAAGACTGGCGGTGCTTAGAGGCCCGGTGATCACTCCCTCTCTGGGTCTCCCCTGACCGCCCAGAGTGTGCCTTCTGGGCAGGACGGTCCCAGCAGTGCCCCCTGGAGTCAGGCTTGGGGCCGGGGGTGGAGATGGGGGGACCATCAGCCTGGGTTCTATGTGGCTCAGAAAGAAAAACTTGTGTTGGCCTCAGACACAGCTCGCGTTCCCAGAGTTTAAACATTAACTGGCACCAATGCCATCTCCTGCCTCCGGGTCGATCCTGCATCTCTTGGAATCGGGCACAAACAAGTGGAGTCCCAGTGGCCTCCCGACCTGACTCCGGGGACCCCTCTCTCGCTGAGGCTGAGCTCCCCAGGCCTCTATAGCACAGCAGCGTCTGGCTCACCTCCTGCTCCTTCCTCCTCCTGCCTCAAAGTGCGAAGTGCGTGGCCCACGAAGCTGGGGCCAAAGGTTCTGGCCTTGGACCTCTGTCCCCCCAACCCCCCGCCCCCCGCCCTCCTGGGTCACAACCGCTGTTTACTGAGGGCACGATCCTTCTCCTGAGTGCCAAGGGGCATCGAGTCAGCGTGCAGCTGGCCCTCCTGGGCACCCAGACCCTCCCTGGCTCCACATCGCTGCCCAGGGGTCCCCTCCTCATTCACCCAGCCCCTCGGGGGTCCTCCCCCAGCTCCCAAGTCACAGAAGCTCTGGGGAAGGGGAGATGGGAACACAAGGCTGGCCACCCCACCAGGTCATCCTCTGACCCGCCTGCCACTTTCTCACAAGTGCCCAGCTTGTGAGCCCATCGGAGCCTTTCGTGTTTGGTTTTTTTTTTAAAGATTTTATTTATTTATTTGTTAGAGAGAGAGAGAGCACAGGCAGAGGGAGAAGCAGGCTCCCTGCTGAGCAAGGAGCCCGATGTGGGACTCGATCCCAGGACTCTGGGATCATGACCTGAGCCGAAGGCAGCTGCTTAACCAATTGAGCCACCCAGGCGTCCCCGGAGCCTTTTGTTTGACGGCCACTACCTCTCTCCATCTCCCTGCATTTGGCGGGGGGAAATTGAACCCATGGGGGAGTTCCCCTCGAGGGTGCCATGCACCCCTGCCTGTGAGGTTGCAGAACCGAGGGGCTTGGCAAGGTGCTCGCTCATCTCCACACGCACTCCTGGGAGCCTCCCCTTTCTCCTGGGCACCCCCACCACCTTGGATATGACCCAGTGTCGCTGCCCCCGCCTAGACTCTGTCTCCAGCAAATATTTTACTGAGCACCTGCTGCGTGCCGGGCACGAGGCTAGACAGCGCTGCAAAGGTGATGGTGAGATGGAGAGGGGCTGGAACTGTGGATCGGATGGATCTTTCTGTTTATGCGAAGTTTCCTGATTTGGGCCGTTGTATTGCGGTCGTGTACAAGAATGTTTTAGTGAAGAACACAGAACACAATGCCTGTGACTTACTCTCAGATGGTTCAGAGAAAATAGGCACGTGTGCGTATGTGTCTATGTGTGACTGTGGATGTGTGTATTTGGGTGGGCATGTGTGCGTGTGTGTACATGTGTGCGTGTGTGTGAGTGTGTGTACGTGTGCATGCACACGCGTGCGTGGGGGTGCATCTGTGTGTGCAGAGAGCTGGAAAGGGAGGGAGACAATGATACAGCAAACAGGCAAAGTGTGAACAAGGGAATCTGGGTATAGGGCATATGGGAGTTCCTTGTACTCATCTTGCATCTTTTCGGGAAATCTGAATTATTCTGAGATATAGGGTTACCAAAAATATATGAACTCAAACAGCAGTACTACAGACTATAAAAACCAGACCCCCCCCAAATATGTTAAAGGGATTGGCGGCAGGAAGGAGGGGGTACAGGTGGAAAAGGGATAAAAATAGGTGCACAAAATGAAAGAAAGGAATAGAGAGAGGGACACAGAGAGAGAGAGGATAGAGGAAAGGAAAAAAGAGGAATAAGAGGGAGGAAAGGATGAGGGGAAGGAGGGAGAGGGAAGGAAGGAGAGAAGAAGGGAGGGAAGGAAGGAGGGAAAGGGAAGGAAGGAAGAAAGAAGGAGGGAAGGAAGAAGGATCAGAGAGAAGGAAGGAGAAAGCCCCCATCCTTGGAGCTCATTCCTTGAATGCACTCCCCCTGACACCGTCTTTTCATTTCTGGAGGATGGGTCCTAAATCCTCACCAGCTGGGTTATTATGCCGATCCTGCATGCAGAATTGCTTGGTACAGGACACCTCCCGGGTACCCCACTGTTAACTATGATGCACAACCCCAAATCCCCTTTTCCCCTTTGTCCCAGTGACCTTACTTTGCCCAGGTCCACACCCCCACCCCTACCCCCAGGCTCCAGCTCCCTCTCCTCCTTCCCTTCATTTAAGTTGCAGGCAGGTCTTCTTCCTTTTCTGGCCTGCTCCTCTGCATCCCCTTTTCTGTTCCAGCACACAGAACCTCCCCCAGGATTGCTACAACGGCCTCCCACCTGGGCTCATGTCCCCCAGTCTGTGCACCTGCCTTTCAGTGACATTTGCGACCAGCCCAGCTTCTTGTAACTCAAGAACACACCCCAAAGCATCCATTCCTCTGCCATCCCTGATTTTTTTCACAAATACTTGTTTCATCTTCCAGTTTTCTCAAAAGTCCTTGGAAGCAGGCATTGCTCCAACCCGGGACATGGCTTCTCCCGTCTGGGGTGCCGTGTGTGTGGCCGGATGCCTGGCTGCGGGAGTGTAATAGACACCTAATCCACCAATGGCTTTTTCCTTATTTCTGAGTAATTTAGCGATACCAGTGCTCACCTTACGTATTTGGAGTCATAATGAAAGACAATAAAGCACAAGATCAGGACACTAGGGCTGCTTAGGGTCCCTCCCCAGGGTGCCCCGTGTCAGGGACAATAGCCCTTGGGATCTCTCACAAGGTTCTGCCAAAATCTGGCCTGACTAAAGGCCAATTCTGGGCAGCTCTGTATTTTCATGTTCCTGATTGAAAAGATTTAAAAAACTCATGATACAGGTTTTAGAACATAGATTTATTTCTATAAATGTTCCAAAGCTTAACCCAATTGAAAACACACTCCCAAATCGGGTGCCACCTCTTAGATTTCTTATTTCCCAGCCCAAAACATATGTGTTGCTGTTTTTTTTTTTGTATCGCCACAAACAGCAATTGATTCCATTTCTAGCTGCTTCCGAAACAACTCTAATGGCCCAGTCGCTGTCCAAACAAGGAGAAGTCCGGGTGGGTGAGCCCACTTGTGTCGTCATCGAAAGTCCAGTCATCCAGCTACCCATCTCACCCCAGCCCCGGTCCCCTATATTTAATTCCTTGTTTCTTGCTCTTTCATAACTTCAGTTCATAAAAGAGAGCATGACATCATGCCTAATAAATGCCAAAGGAGGCTTTTCGAGAAGTGACACCAAGCAGGGCAGGATACCTGAGCCAAGTTTGCTCAGGCAAGGGCTCAGGTATCCGTCGTCATGTAAGTTTTCATCTGCGAAGCTGGTTCATAAACAGGGTTCGAAGAGGTTTTGATCTCTCTGAACTTCAAAGCACGGTGGTTCGAACCCACACAGGATGGACTTGCTAGAATCTCTATGTCATTGGGGGAGCAGGTATGAAAACATGCATGTCCTCCTAGAGCCAGTAATATCAGGGACGGTTTCCTGTGCGTGGATTTATTTTTCACTATAATGTAAACTTCCTGTTGTGATTTTAGCCAATTTCCTCCTGTCCACTTCTCAGGGGAGACGGTCATCGGCTCATCATGACCCTCTGAACAATGCTTTAGCCTTTCTATAGGAACATAGCGTGACCGATCTTCGCTCTGGGGACCATCTGCTTCCATTTTGTTTGTCCAGGTGTGATGTGTTTTATTTTTCCTTAATTCCCGGATTCTCTGTTTACTTTCTGAAATTAGAACATACACTGGCTATTCACAGATCCAGAGGAAAGAAGAGTATCTCGGCCATAGGAGGGTGTTCAAACTATGACTTGGGCTCATCAGATGCTAAACTCAAAACAGCTGGCTGAGCGAGCCCCATGCTATCTCCCCTCAAAGACGTTATTTGCAGGAGGAAGAAATCTCAGAGATACTCAGGTCCAACCTTCTCCCAAGTGGGCTTCCATGGAAACCCCAGACGTCCACAGTTATGGTCTTTACAGACATAAGCGAGGGGCATGTCCGGAATTACCCACAGGCTGACTCCCCCCTCCTCCTGATTTTCTGCTGAAATAACCCAGCAAATGTATCTGGGATGATTCTAGACCCTTTTAACTGCTCCCCTCCCCCACCAGTGCAGTCCCAGGGACCCCTGGCATTGAGGTGTCCAGGAAAACGCAGGTGACCAGCAGAGAAGATCCAGTGCTACAGGGAGTCACACTGTGGCTCAGAAAAGGGTGCCTCCACCAAGGCCAGGGGGCATCAGGCTTCGTGCAGAGATGGCTTCCATCTCACACACCTTCTCCCATCATCTCCCTGGACCGCCAAAGGAAAATTAGAATGCAGCTTTAAAATATACACACACACCCATTTTTGATTGGATCTAAACAGATGACCAGGGACCCAACTGAGTGGCTTTCAAGCTTCGGTTCAATGGAGGGCCTGATATGTACTGAATTCTGTTCTGGGGCGGGGGGCAATGTATCTGCTCTTGTGAGCCCAGGCCAGGATGGGCGATGGGGCTCCCAGATAGAAGACTGCAAGGATGTTCTTTTCTCTCTCACGCCTTGTCAAATACATTCTGCCAAGATCTCCCAGTTCGACCAAGCTACCGGTTTCCTGCACAGGATTGGACTAGCACATTGCTTGCCCAAATTAATCTATTAGTACAGCACAAGGAATCCAAAGTCCCATTAGGATTTCTCATTTTATTTTTCATTTTTTTAAAATGGACTAAATTATTATAAAATTTGTTTAGAACAAACATATGAAGAATAGCCAAAACTTTTTTTATTTTTATTTTATGGAAAAGTAGTACTTAAAGGGAATTTGCCTCAAAGGTTTTAAGCTTTAGTTTAAAGCTTCAGTAACTGAAATAACAAGTAACAGAGAAGAAAAAGCTCAGACACAGGCCCGTGTGAACGGGGGAATTGAGTATATAGTAAGAGAGAGCATGTTAAATTATCTTAAGATTATTTAATTCATAGTTTTGAGATAACGGTTTCATGATTTGGAAAAAGAGAAAAAGGAAACAGCTAGATCCCTACCTCATATCTTATACAAAAGTAAATTGTAAATGATTAAAGAGTTAATGTTTAAAAATATATTGTAATATTTGATGAAAGCACAAGTAAATATTGCCATAATGTCAGGATGAGGAAAAGCTTTCTATACCAGAACAAGAAACCGTAATTTTAAAAATCCCGAGATTCAAATACGTATTTATACTTCTGAATGCAAAAACACCATAATCAAATCTAAAGACTGATGACAAGCATATTCTCTGCAAACATTAAAACACAAAATCACAGGTTAAATTATAAAGAGATCTTCCAAATCCATACAAAAAGATGAATTCTCCAGTAGAAAAAAAATAACAACAATCTGTCTTTGTCACAAAGACTGTGACTAGCCAGTTTTCTAAACATGGCTGATAGGTTACAAAGAGGTGTTTTATCACATTAGTGATCAAAGATAGTCAAGCTAAAATGGGATTTTTTTAGGCAATTACATTTAAAAATTTTAAATATGGGAGCCATTGTGGATAAGGATATGGGGGAGGTGGAAAACACACTGGTAGGATCCTTGTGGAAAGGTATTTGGCAATATTTATCATAGATCTTAGAAAGGTCCACATTTTAACCTGCAGGAGAAATCCAGGGACAAGTGCACAAAGATACACACGGGTATGAGCTTGGCCACTGCAGTGCAGTGTACAGTTACAAAACCTGAGAGCAGAAGCAGAGTCTCACGGAAGGGACCTCCGCCACAATTATCAGACTCTTTGCCCATGGAAGGCCATGTAGGCCCTGATAACGATTGCATGGGCTGACATGGAGGGATATCTCCCATGAAATGTTACACGAAAATGGAATAGACAAAACCATTCTTGTGGAATGATCTCTTCTCTTTTCTTCCTCCACTTCTTCTGTCTGAAAAAAAATCTACTTATTTGCCACTTTGCCCTCACTAGGATGGCTCTAATCGACAGTAGGAAGTATTGGTGGGGATGTGGGGGAACTGGAATTCTCTGACCTTGCTAGCAGGAATGCAACCTGGTGCAGCTGTGGACTGAACACAGTCTGGCTGGTAAACGCAGTAAACTATGACCCAGCAATTCCGCTCTTGGGCATATAACCGAGAGAAATAAAAGTGTACATCCAGACAAAAAGGTGTCCACAGGGACGCCTGGGTGGCTCAGTTGGTTAAGCAGCTGCCTTCGGCTCAGGTCATGATCCCAGC
>RCUC01110953.1:0-11752 GCA_003697995.1 Taxidea taxus jeffersonii
CTTTGTACATATTTGTAATGACTTTATTAAAAAACTGGTTGTGTGCTTCCAGCCAAAGGCTTTTGTGTTTTCATTTCCTTTTGAAAGGCTGGTCCCCAAAGATCATGGGAGGACCTGGCTCTGCACCCCAATCTACCCTGGGACAGAAGGCCACACGCTCACTTCCCTTCTCTGTCTTATTTCTGAGAACTCCCCAAGGGGAGGACTGGCCTGAACAGGACTCTTGGGTTGGCCAAGAGGTTGAGGGAACTTGCCTGACAGTTCAAGGTCAGTGCCCTGAACCATCACTTATGCATGGTGCCATGCAGCTAAGCTAATGGCTGTGCAGACTCATGTCTCCAACTACAGGCACATGGGTCTCTTTCCCATACATTCACCTCGTCTAAGATGCTCTGAGCAATCAAGTTGTAGTCTTTTCCTAGGAATGGTGGGCTGAGGACAGGGTGTTTTTCTAGATAACAGATGCTTTCTTTTCCCTTAGGGACCCACCTCTTCCCCACTCTCAGTCCGTGTGACTTAGAAGTGTTGACCCTATCCTTCTCCCCACCTCTGTCCCCACAGCCAGGGCTCAACACCTGTTGCAGGCTTGGCCAGCAGGGCTCCAAGTCCCAAAGGCAAAAGGGATTGGTTTGGGGAACAAACCAACGAGTCAACCTCAGGACTCCTGGGTTGCTAAGCTGGTGGAACATAAGCACAGAGCTTTTGGAGGCCTTCTTATTACCACATGGGATGTGACTGCCTGGAAATCAAACCGTCCCAGAGCAAAAGTGAGTAGATGGATGCAATGTCATGATTTTAGTATCGCTGGGGCCCCTGAATCCAGCGATACTCCAGGCCTATACTGTTACCTGAGCCAAATAAAGTCTGCCTCTTACTCAAGCCATGTTGAGTTGGTTTGCAAATAAATGCAGCCAAATTCTGCCCGACGATGTTTTTGTGATTGTTCTCATAATGACTGTCACCTAATGCTATTAATTTACATTTTAAAATACCCATCATAATCCGGCACCCAGGCAAACCCATGCTGAATCATAGGGTTGTCCTCTGGTTAACCAGAGGTGGGCCCTGCGGGTCCCCTGCCCAGATCCCTTCTGACCCTTTCTACCAGGCCGGCCTCCCCATCCTGCGCCTTCGCATGCTTTGTGGCATCTGGCACCTTCAGAGACCCGTGGCCTCCTCCACGAGCAACCCACATCCAAGGACTGATGGTGTCTGAGTAAAAAAACCTCAGGGTGGGGCAAACTCTGAAATGCAGCTGAGGTTGTAGAGCTCGGAGGGGCCACGTGGAGCCGGGACTTCTCTGAAAGTCACCCTCCTTCAGGTTTCTTCCCCCTCCCTTGCTGGTTTCTCCAGGGAGCAAGCTTAATAAAGCACATGCATCTGAATGGATCTGCTTGGGGGCAAAACCGAGAGCAGCCAGCCACCCACTGCATGACTGCTTCTCAGCTTTTCTCCTCCAACAGTCCCACCTGGCTTCAAGAGGCGCACGGAGACTCGAGACCATGAACCCAAGTTTCATCGACAGAGGATATTTATTGGCAGAAGAGAACTTAAGGGAACATTAAAAACGCCAAAGGCAGCTCTGTTCAGCCCAGAGCAAAATTACTAAGAGATCCCAGGACTCGCTTTACATGTCCTTTTCCCAACCCAAAGTCTTAGGCGCCTGGTGCCTCCAAGTGTCTCTCACTTTCTCCTCTTATGAAGGTAATGAGCCTCTTCCACCCAGGTCCAAAGCTTGCCTTTTTATTCTCACATTTATTATGCCCAAGATCTTTTAGAGGGCCATCTCCACGAGTTTCAGGAACTTGAATCAGTGAATCATAAAATATTAAGAGCAGGATACTCCAATCCAATGTGATTAATCCTGCTTATAACAAAGGAGTTGCAGAGCCAGGATGGGCAATGGAGAATGTTCTTCTTTCCAATGACAACCGTTGGCTGCTTTCACCCTCGTGGTGGGGAACCTATACAGCCCAATGGTTGGGAGACTTCACTGGCTGCTGTCCCTCCTTAGGGCGGAAGTTCCTCCCATCCAAAAGAAAACCTCCAGACGGAACATCCCCCCAGAGGGTAGGGAATGAATAAGTAAAATTCTAAACTAAATCATCCCACCTGCCCCCACGTATGACATTGTTTATAACGTCAAAGGCATGACTCGTTATTTGAAGATTGTTAGAGACGTGTGGGTTTCTCTTCTCTTTTTTGGGGGTGGCACGAGTGAAACTGGCAAAACCACGGGTGCCTTCCCCACTCTTCCACAATTGTTAGTTTTTCTGGCTCCAGCAGATTAACACACAAGGTTTCATCATCCTGGAGGTGGCTATGGGGATGTGAAGTGGCTTCCCAAAGTCATGCAGAGTTTGGAACCAGAATTCTGCCTTATCCACTGTGTCACAAGCTAGCACGTTAATAAATCTTCTCCAGTTTCAATTTCTTGTGTCTCTTTGAAGGCATCTGCAGGCAGGGTGATCTTTCTGATAAAAACCAGCCACAGAAGCTCCCGTTGCTTCCCTTTGGTTCTTCCTCAAGGCAGGGGAACCAGAGTAGCCGCATCCACCCGGCCCCCTTTCCCTCTGCTTCCCCTTCCGACTTGATTATCCAGGCAAGTGGGATTGTAACATCGCAGCCATTGCCATAGTAACAGAGCTTGAAAGATGCCATGCTGCCCTGGGAGGGATGTCTTGCTGGGTACCAGGAAAGAGCCAGGGACGTCAGGCACAGGAAAAGGTCCTGGCTTGACAGCACACGGGGGCAAATGTCCTGAAACTATTAGGGATGGGGTGGGCTTGTTATTACAGGCTGAGAGTGAGATGGCAGCAAGTCTCCCACCATTTCTGCTGGGGCTTTGTTGCTAATCTGCTCCTGAGCCACAAGACTGATTTCTCTGTAATGCCGCTGGCACCAGCCATTGTGCTGAGGTTGATGGTGAGTGAAGAGAATGGGGAGAGGGTTAGGGCAGGCAAGATTCCAGAAGCTTCTAAGTGATTACCTGTGCCATCTTCTCCCACATTCAAAGCAGGGAGGGTTGCACAGGTGGAGAAGCTGTTCTGTTACAGAGATCAACCTCTCTGTTATAAAGATTACAGAAACTCTGACCTCGATTGCACTCTACGCCACCACCCAGGCTTGTGGAAAAATCCATAACGTGGATTGTTTATTTTGCTCGCAAGGCCATCAGGGGAGACGGTGATGGCTACAGGCACTGTTGACAGGCTGAGACTTAAGTGAGGGGCAGGATGAGAACAGAAGGAGGAGGAGAGAAATGAGACAGGTGTGGAGACCCAGTGATATCTGCATCGGGACCAAAGCTGGTCATTCTTGATACCCAAATGCGATGGAGCATCCCAGCCAGAGCCCAGCAAAATGGCAATTTTAAAGACCAACTCTTTCCATGAATCCAGCCACAGCTAGATTCCCAGAGCCAGTGCTCACTGTTGGCATCCTCAGTGGGGCCCAAACCAAATGCGCTATGCACCTGGGCCATGGATGGGCATCAAAATCACCTCTCATGCTTCTAAAAAGCCACATCTGCTGGGCCCCACGCCTACAGTGTCTGAGCGGCGGGTGAGCATGGTGGTTGAGAGTCTGAAGCCAGACAGAGGGCCCAACCCTGCTAGGTGGGTGACCCTGGGAAAGTGACCGCATGGAGCTCTGTGCCTCAGTTTCCTCATCTGTAAAACAGAGGAAATAACAGGACCTCCAGCCCAGGGCTTTTGCGAGGATTACAAGAGGTCACCCAAGCAGGATGCTCAGCCAGCATGACGTGCTTAGTACGCTTAGTTATTGCAGGGGCAAGGTGGGGCCCCGCATTTGTATTTGGGAAGTGCTCCACAGTGAATTCCAATCTGCAGACCTGCGCCATCTGGGGAGAGGCAGTGATCTCCAGCCCCTTCCCCGGGTGCAGCATCAGGTCACTATGAGTAAAAATAACAACAGGAAGGACATGTCTATCACCAGTCCCTTCCCTTGGAGGGGGCAGGAGACCCTGCCTCCTGGAGGAGGCCAGATCTGATACAGGAGGCTTGTAGGGGAAGAATGGCCGCACCGAGGATGCACACATTATGCCACAGGACAGAAGAGAAAGGTGAAAGTCAGGAGCACAGGGGCTTGGCTTTAGGGAAGGAGATGGAGAAAGGCAGGAGGCAGGATAGTAAACGCTTGAGGCATGTGTTCCAGGAAGTCCCTGGAGCTGAACCCAATCACGCAGGCCATCCCTCGGCTCCCAGAGCGTGCTTTGGAGCTCGGGTCCCTTGTCCTTTAGCCCTAATACACCTGGAAGTGTGCCGAAGTGGCCCCGTCCTTCCAGCAGCGAAGGGTATCCACGGCAACTGAGCGGCAGAGTGGGCAGGTGCGCTCCCGGTCCAGCCAGAGGCAGAGGCACTCCTCACAGAACACGTGCTGTGGGGACAGCAAGCAGGACAAGTGTCCCCTACGTGCCAACCTTGGTCCTAGGAGCTGGGAACATAGCAGTGAACAAAACAGATGACTCCAGCCCTCATGGAGCTTGCACTCTACGTGGGGAGATGACTGGTCCCATGAATCTCCAAAATGTAGAGTATATCAGTGATAAGTGCTGGGAAGAAAAGCCTGGGGACGGGGCTAGGGAATACTTGGGAAGGCTGCTATGATCAGCATGGGGGGCCAGAAGGACTTTCACTGAATACTGACATTTGGGTGAAGGCTGTGCCCTAAGGATCTTTGGGAAAAAAGTGCTACAGGCAGGAGGAACAGCTTATGCAAAGGTCCTGAGGCAGGAGTATGTCTGTTGTGCTGCTGAGCCTGGGACTGGAGGGAGGGAGGCAGGGAATGAGATCAGAGAAGCTATGGAGGGATACAGATTGCATGGGGCTCTCTGGGTATCATGAGGCCTTTGACTTTTATTTGGAAAGAAGTAGGGAGCCATGGTAGGGTTTTGAGCAGAGGAGTGACCTGAACAGGATTTGCCTGTTCATTTTTAAAAGATGGCTTTAGTCACTGGCATGTTGAGAACGGAGCTCAGGGGTTAAGAGAAAGGCAGGGAGACTGGAAATATCAATGAGTTCTACCATTTTCTGGCCATATCACTTGGACAAATGATTCAACCTCCAATGCCTCAGTTTCCTCATCTATAAAATGGGAGGTCAGGAGGAAGTGGAGGGAATTCCCTCTTTATCTAAGTAAGGTCAATGCCCAATGTGGAGCTTAAACTCAAGACCTCAAGATCAAGACTCACATGCTCTACTGACTGCATCAGCCAGGGGCCCCCAAAATGCTGCTAAGAGTACTCCTCTCATAGAAGATTGCTTCACATTAAAAACATAACAATCAAAGGCAGTACATGATTTGCATTTGGAACCTGGATGGGGGGCGGGAATCCTAGCTATGCAGGATATTTTGAAGATGGGTAGAGAAATCTGGATATATACCATACATTAGATAATATTTTACATCAATTTTAATTTCCTGGGTGTGATGGTGGAATTGCAGTTATGAGAGAGAATGTCCTTGTTCTTCAAAGGTAAACACTGAAATATTTTCGGATGAAGAATCAAAATGTCGCCAACTTATTCTCATTAGGCAAGAGGGAAAAACAATTTACATCAAGAAAAGGCAAAGGCAAAATGTTAATGATTAATGGATCTAGAAGAAAGATAAAAGGGTGTTCAATCTACTGTCCTTTTGCTCTATAATTTTGACATTTTTCAAAATAAAACTGATAATTTAAAATGATAATATGAAAATCCAAATACTGTTTCCTAAAAAGTTAAAAAAAATGAAATTAAAAAGGCACTTAGAACAGTGCCTGGTCAATAGAAAATGTGCTATCAATGTTGGCTTATTATACAGGAGGCATTATTATTACATTATATCTATTTATTGCTTGTTCTCTGTCCCTCCATGCCAAGCTGTAAGCTTCTTGGAAATCCATTCCTAGCATGGTGTGCATAGATGCCTAACTGTAAACAGTGTTAAAGGAGAGCTCCATGATGGCCTATGGGAACCAGTCTGATCCAGGGAGTAGCCTAGGAAGGCTTCCTGGAGGTGGGGGGCACTTGTGTTAAGGCCTGAAGGATGTTTGAAGTTGAATGGGTGAAGAGAGGGGGTAGGGATAGAGCACACCAGGCTTAAGGAAGGAGCTGGGCCAAGCTCCTCAGATGTGAAGGCACTGAGGCACTCAAGGATGGCCAATGTGGCTACGACAGAAGAGTGTAAGAAGTGGGCAGCAGGAGGTGAGCAGGCCACATAGAGCCTCGAAGGGTGTGCCTGGACTCTTGCCATGGTCTGAAGGGTAGGACCCAGGGGTCAGCAGGCCCAGCAGCTTCTCTCGACTCCCAACCAGAGCACTCAAGGCCCTCCATAATGGCTCCCCCCCACCCTTCCTCCTCATCACTCCCTCCAGGACAGCTGATGTCATGGACACATGGGATGACTTGCAGTGCAAAGCTTAGTCATACTGCCAAGCCTCAGGGCAAGCTGTAATATCTGCCTGGGATGCTCTTATGCCCCTCCTCTGTCCTTATGAGCTGGTGGGCACCTACTTCTTGCAGAAGACTTAGCCCAAGCCATCACACCTCTCCTTCTCCATGACATCCTTGTGCTCCATGCCTTACTATCTCCTGAAAATCTAAGCGCTGACTGTGCCTTCCCCTTCCAGGTTCCTCCTGGGGAGGGTCTCTCTTACAGTATCACACTCACACCTCTGGAATGATCCGCAAACTCATCTGTCTTGTTCGCTGCATTAAGGGCTTCTGGAGGGCAGAGACCACACTCCCAACAATGTTCTGAGAACATGGCAGATGCTCAGGAAATGTCTACTCAATGAACGAATGAGACTTAACCTTGTTCCCTGGGAAAAGGCGGTACATACGTAAAAGAAAGCAACATAAGAAATGTTCACATGAAGCTCAATACTTGAGTCAGGTAAGTGGGAAATGAGCAGCTTTTCATTCCTTCATTCAAAAAACCATTCACTGAGGCTCTCCCACGTCTCAGTCAGTATTTCTCAAATGTTCTGGTCCTAAGACCCCTTTACAGTCTTAAAAAATCATGGATGATCTCAAAGAGCTCTTGTATATGTGAATCAAATCTGGCTATATTTACCATATTAGAAATTGAGATCAAGATCTATTGAAAACACAAGACTACACAAGCACATGAAAGTGAAAGGGAACACCAGGGGGTACCTGGGCCACACTTTGAGAACCACTCTTCTAACTGCACATTCACCATTTGCCCTGCCTGCCCTCTGGAAGGTAAACTTCGCAAGGACAGCAACTGCTGCTGTGTTCCCACTGCCCAGCCCCAAGCCTGCAGAGAGTAGGGACTGTAAATGCAGCTGATGGAGGGATGCCCTCCCACATAGGTCAAGGGGACAGATTCTGGAGACATCGGCATGGTTAAGACCCGGCCACTGCCCTCCAGGAGCTCAGGTCTCCTCCTCAGAGAATTAGGCAGGATGGAATCTAGTGCCAAATAAAGAGGTTTGAAGACCACACGTTGATCCAGGGACCCAGCTGGAGGAGGGAGGAGGTCATTTTCTTGGGCCTACTTCTAGCATCTGGAGAGAAGGATGAGCCCTTACAGAAGGAGGGAAAGGAGGGGACCTTCTGGGCTGTGAAGTGTAGGATCAGGTGGGTTTATGGTCAGTGGGGAAGGTCAGTAACGGTTCCCTGGCTGTGCCTCCTGGAGCACAGAGGCAGGTGAACCCCTGGGGTCACATGGGCCACCCTCCCGCCCCCTGAATTCCATCCAGACTCCTCAAGTCTTGCTCAAAGATTTGGAGCAGGCGGGTAAAGTGAGGGCTGGGGACAAGAGCCCTCGTAAGCACAGCAGCTAACCCCCATTGAGAGAGGAGGCTCTGGATGGTAGAGGGGCATCTCCTAGTCTGGCACTTGGTGTTTTGTGTGAGCTGAGAAACAAGGAAGCAGCCAGGCCAGGTCTGGATGGATCGTTCAGGTGAGGAGCATAGGTAATGACACTGGGCCCTCTCCCTCACTGAGCACAGATGCTGTGCCAGGCACTGCTGACATCCTCTAAGTACAGTCTCACAACACCTCACAGACCCCCGAGACGCAGAGAGGGAGAGCCACCAGCCCAAGGGCACACAGCTGCTAAGTAGTGAGGCTGGAATTCAGCTTCAGAGATGTGGTAGGCTGACTTCTATTATGAATCCCAGCGATCTTCTCCTCCTGGGATTCACATCCTATGTGGCCTGTCCCTCCCCTTAAATGTGGCTGTACTTAGTGCCTTGCTTCAAGCCAATGGAATACAGTAAAGAGGATGGGATGTCACTTCTGAGATTAGGTTACAGCAGATGGGGCCTTCCATCTTGCTCTCACTCTTTCTTCCCACATATCAGTGTGGGAAGGAAGCTGGGGTAGGTTCTGGCCACGACAGCCGGCGAAGAATGGAGGCCCTTGGTCCGACAGCCCATGAGGAACTGAATCCCGCCACCAGCACATGACCGAGCTTGGAAGCAGAGCCTTCCCCCATGGGACCCTGGCTTGTGTCCTGACTGTAGCCTAAAGCAGGGGACCCAGCTGTGTGTGCCTGGATTGCTGATTCATGCAAACCAGGAGATGATGAATGCTAGCTGCTTTCAGCCGCAGAGTGCTGGGTCATTTGTTACGTAGCAATGGGTAACCGATATAAGAGGTGTCTGCCTCCATAGCAAACACTCTCGCTATTATGTTCTATTTATACTGGTCGCACATGGACAATGTGGACAGGGATGTTTGTAGCCACTGGTTGTGAAAACGACATTACTGAAAGTGGGGTTACTATTAGGCAAGGGACACACATACATACACACACGGCCCTAACCACAGATCCTCTTGAATCACACAAACCTGGCTAGCTTTGTCCAGATTTAGAATCAATCACTTACATTGAGTATTGGCATAACACACTATGCTTTTCAAAACCCACACACAGATATGCACGTCATCTCATTTGACTGTATTAAAGAGCCCGCAAGCTGCCCAGGGCAAACATTTCCATTCCTGGGAGACAGAGGACATGGAGGGTCAGTGCCACAATGAAATGTGTCACTTGGAGTTGCAAAGTTAGTGATGGGACGCTGTGGGTGCTCGGAAAGCACCTGATGCAGAAATGCACGGATGGAGGAGTCAGCACATGTGCTGAGTGATCCCAGCTCAGCTGTTCCTTCATTCCTTGGAGGTGATGCACACAGGCTTTGCTGAGGGGCAGAGCATGCTCCTAGGAATTTCCAGGAAAAGGGCTCTAATCTTGTAATGCAGCCTTGAGGACACCTCAAAGCAAGAAGGGGAAAGGTCTTGGCCTCTGAAATCTGGGGCTCTGGGTTGGAATCTGATTCTGCTGCCGAGTAGCAGGGGAGCCTTGAGAAAAGTCTGTCCTTTCTCCTTGCTGAGACTACTTCTGCCTCTGTAAAAGAGTGTCACTGTTCTCCCCCTCCATGGTGTCTGGAAGGATGGAAATGAATAAGGCCTGTTATAAAGCATTAAGTGTGGGGCACCCGCAAAGACAAAATCAACAGAAGTTATTCTCTTGCCCTCCTTCCTTTACATTATCATTACTCAAACAAAACAAAAACAAAAACTCATAGTGACCAAGAGCTAGTTGCACCCTGACTTTTCTCTTTGGAAAGAAACCTTTTAAATAAGCCAAGTTTCTGACTGTGTGTTCAAGGTGCCCTTTCCTTGATGTCCCGTCGCCCGGCAGGAGGCATGGCACAGATACTTGGGGAGTAACTAACTGGGCAAGTGCTTCTGCCTGAGTGGAGAGCTCTAACCTCTGGGCATGCCCAGTGTCTGCCTGACCCCACATCTGTTGACAATCTGCTTCCCAGGCTCTGATGGGGGTCAGGGAGGGAGGTGGGGCCTGTGTGTGAGTGACACACTGTGCCTAATTTGATGTCCCTTTGAAGGAGAGATAGGATGTTCCTTTAGCCTGGTGGGCTCTTCCTCTACCCACTCATTCATCTGTCCTGTTCATCTATCCATTCATCCATCCATCTACCCATTCATTCATCTATCCACCCATTCCCACATCTATCCACCCATGCACCCACGCAGTTGGGTCCATCCATTTGGTCAACTAAGTCACCCACACACATATATCTCTGTCCATGCACCTCTGTACTCATCTATCCACCCCTCCACCTGGCTACCATCCATCTCCATCCCAACCATCCATCCATCCATTCCAGCCCATCTATCTCACACCATCTGTCCCCTTCTGTCCATCCCATTCCTTCCTTCTATCCATCCATTCATCCATCCATCCAATATTTACTGAGTCAGTGCTATGATTCTCCTGCTAACAAAACAGACACGGTCACCCTTCTCAAGTTTGCCTACGCTTCGGCAAAGAGGAGAGAGACCTTAGGCAAGCAGTTGTCCAGTTAACTAGCTGACAACTGGGATAATCGCTATGAAGGAAAAACACAAGGATCTCTGAAGCCATAC
Organism: Taxidea taxus jeffersonii; assembly: GCA_003697995.1. Classification (NCBI taxonomy): domain Eukaryota; kingdom Metazoa; phylum Chordata; class Mammalia; order Carnivora; family Mustelidae; genus Taxidea; species Taxidea taxus. Next base: position 10,428 of record RCUC01110953.1, read on the forward strand.
TGCTGGGAGAACCGGCTACTCTGGGGAAGCAAGAGTCAGGGAAGACTCCGACCGGGGAAGAAGCACTTGACTCATTCATTCATTCTTTCCAAGTGATCAGGAATTAACGAGGCCCTTTTGCCTGTGGAAGTCACCTCCGCCAGCCCAGGCCCAGCTCCCGGCAGCAGAGCAAGACCGGTTTGGCCAAGGCTGTGGGCTCCGACCACTGCTGCGTGTGGAAAGATGTCATGGCACCAGGAGAGGAATGGGAGAGAAGCAAACACATGAAGGCTGGGAGAGCTTGCCAGAAAGGAATAAGCAAGACTTTCACCTTGACATCATGTTCAAATCATTGCTGCCACGGAGAAGGCTATACAGATGGCTCTGAACCATATGAAAAGATGCTCAAGTGCACTCATAATTAGGGAAATGCAAATTAAAACCGCACTGAGATTGTGCTTGTCACCTGTCAGGTTGGACAGGCTCAGGAAAGGCTGGCACGTTCAGTGTGTTGGTAAGTGAGGGGAGCAAGAGGTCGTGTCGTGCTCCGCACGGGGAGCGTAAACGGATACAGTCTTTATGAAGGGCAATTTAGCAATATCTGTCAAAACTGGATACCCTCTGACCTCGTAATTCCACCACTAGGAATTTATCCTACCGAGAGCCCGCACATGTGTGAAATGGAATGCGTGCCAGGAAGAGCCGATATGGACTGAACCCTGACCAGGCGTAGCTCTAAATGCTTGACTGGCATCAATCCATTCAGTCCACATGATGGGCCCAGGTAGCTGCCGTAGATCCTCCCATTTCTGTCCTCTCCTGACAACCACCATTGTAATTACGGAAGATTATAAACTACTAAGTGCCCATCCATAGTGGAATGATAAAACCAACTGTGGTCCATCCATGAAGGGTTATGATAGGCAAAGAAGGAGGGCTCTCTTAAGACACTGTTTCCAGTCAACGAGGAAGGATGCAGAACACAGTTTGGGGGAGAATATGAGACAACACAGGTCTCTCTGAAAATGACGTGTGTGTGTGTGTGAACATATAGTGTTTTAATTCCATAAAGTATCTATGAAGATATAAAGGAAACTAGGGAGCTAGGGGGAGGGTAGGAGGCCGGTCACTGCTTTCCTTCTGGTATATTTAAAATGCTTTAAAAAATAAACTTTTAATTTTGGAATAATTTTAGACTTATATAAGAGTTGTAAAGATAGTGCAGAGAAACCTTATTTAGCCCCCTAAGTTTCAATTCCCCAATATCATCAGCTTGCTTTACTTTTACATCAAAGCCAAGAAACCCCCATTGATACATGACCAACCGCTGAACTCTGAACTCTGTC
>RCUC01110961.1:0-28781 GCA_003697995.1 Taxidea taxus jeffersonii
AAAAAAAAACACATAATCATGGGGACAATTTAGATAAAAGTAATCATTTCCACTGACACTTCTAAAAATAATAATCATGGTAAAGTTTCAGGGCAATAATTCATGATAATTCATGGTTCAGTCTGAAGAAATTACCTTGCCATTGAATCCACTTCATCCCTAATTTTCCATTTTCTAGTTGTGCTCTGCTTTTCTTCTTGACATTTTCTAATGTACATACGTATTTGATATTGAAGGCACAAATTCCTATATGTATGAATTTTTCCAGATAGAAAAGTTGGTCTTATTTAAATGTGGCTGCCCGCCAAGCTGCTGGTGGAGTCCCAGCCTGAACGAAGACTTAGAAGGACAGCCAACCTTTAGAGCAAAAGTGAGGACTATTTTTGTATCGCAAAAGCCTTGGTTTTATGTTTATTTGTAAGATTTTGGCAGCTATTTTAGGATGTTTCTGAGTTGCAATAAGAAACATTATGTCCATGAATTTGAAAAAAGAGGGGAAAATTAAAAATAAAAATGATTTTAGCGTATGGATTTTTTTTTAATTTAAATTCATTATCAAACAGATTTTGATATTCTTGTGTGGGTTTTGTGTAGGGGGATGTGTCTCTTCTAGCTGGCTGCTTCAGGAAGATGCTTGACGGGGAAAATAAAGATCTTTTAAAAAGATTCTATGTTCTAGTTTTCCAAAGTACATTTTTAAACTTGTAAGAAAGTTTATGACTACGGGGATGGTGATTTCACACTGACTGCAGAGATGCAAGCCCGGGGCCAGTGGGACTCCTGAGCTGACTGGACGTTAAGGAGAAGAGCAGAAAGTCCACTCAGGCTTGGGTTGTGAATCCAGATGAGATGCTGACCCATGGCCTTGAACAACTCACTCTGTCTGTCAAAGCCTTAGACTTCAGGTGGATAATTCAGGGATAGTTAATGAATTTGCATTAGCAATCAGCATCCTATTCTAGGAAGCATCCAAGTAACTAAACTGGTCCATGCCTAGACTTTACCTCTATTGCAAAGATGAATGATGATAGTATTTATAATAATGCCAGTTATAACTTACGGAAACCTGCTATTGAACCAGAACACAGTCAAGTTTACAATGCTTCCATCTACTCCACACCATAACACTGTGGATGGGCATAAGTGGCCAAAATTTTTTCAGATGAAGAAACAAATTTCATTATGCAGGGACAGAAAATCAATGCCCTCTACCTATGTCTTTGAACATCACAAAGTCTACTAGAGTAGACTTTGTTGAGTGTCTGCATAGGGCCAGACATCATTCTAGATTCTTCCCATAGTATGTGACTTTTATATTTAATTCTTGGCAATGCTGTGAGGTTGGTATTTCTACCTCCATTTTACAGACCAGGCAATGCAGAATCCTATGTTTAGAGACTTTCCAGGATCTCAGTTATAATAAGAGATGGGTTGGGGTGTAAGCCAGTCTGACATGATCCCCTCCTTCCCTTCATAATTCCCATTTGTCTTCTCAAATGCCATGGTGAGTGCTACTTCTCTGGACTGCACCAGAATAAATCTCCGCTCTGGAACAATAACGTCTGATGTGTATGGAAAACATAAGGAGGAGTACCCACATGTCTCTGCAAGAAGGATTTGGCTAAAACAAGTCCTAGGTCTAGAAATAAGAGTACATTCTGTATGAAACGTTCTTTTCTTTCTCTGTTACTCTTTGTATTTAACAGACTCCTTTACCAGCTGTTATCATGTGTAGCAGTTACTATAATTAGGACCATTTCACAGATGAGAAAACAGGTTCAAGCACATAATGCCCACTCCTTCCACCTCTGTTGGTTCCTCTGCTCATGGGAACAGGGAGGTGTACCACTGACAGATTTGGTTTTTCCTCCTAGTTTGCTCATGTGCTAGTTTCACAATGGTGTGGTCTCCAGTGAAGCTTTGGTGAGCTCAGGGAGGGTGACAAAGGAAAGGAAAGAGTTGAGATCTCACACTGTTGTCACAATAAAACACTTCACATCTCCGTGAAAGTCCTTTATGATTCCTAGTCTCAGAAAATCTGAATTTTGGATATTTTAAAATATTCTTTTTTAGTAAAAGTATGTCTTGTGTAATATTTTGGACATACTTATACTAAAATTCATTATTTATCTGAAATTCAAATTGATATGGGTATCCTGCATTTTATCTGGTGACCCCAGTACCAACGTTGTAACTAGCCCTATCCCATGTGCCAGAGAAGGAAAGATAAATAATACACAATTCCTCCTCTAGAAAGCGCACAACCCAGCTAGGAAAAAGACATATCAGGCAGACACAATATGACATAAAACTGCAATAACATAAATATTCAATAATGATGAGTGCTGTTTGCACCAGGTACTGAGCCAAGGGATTGCATGCATTATCTCAGATTAATTCTCACGGCACCCTAGAAACAGCTGTTATTATCGCTAACTCTGCTTTGTAGGTGAGGGGACTGAGGCCAGGAAGAGATAAATGAATTGCTCAGAGCATGTGACTCGTAGTGGCTGAGTTGGGACTGAACCCCAGATCCTCCAACCCATCCCCATGGCTTCAATCCTAGATCCTTTAACCCAACCCCATCCTTCAACCACTGCACACCGCTGCTCCCACAGACCCTGCCGACAGACAGTCCCACTAAGTGGACTTAGTCCCACTAAGTTTGACGGGCTGTCAAAGAAGAGAGACAGGACATCTGTCTTGGTGACTGGGTCTTGAAGGATCAATAATTACCCACCACATGGATAAAGGACATGGGCCTGAGTTTAGGGAGAGAGAAAACAGCAGACAGAAAACGTAACAAGAACAGAGGCATAAAGGTGTGAAGTACGTGATGGTTTGCAGGAACAGTGAAGGGGTTTTGGAGGCGAATGCATGCAGAGAAAGCCAGTGAAGTAAATCTCCAGGTAAGGTTAGAAAAGCCTTGGGAGCCATGCCAACGAGCTGGCACTTCACCCCAGGGACACGGAGAGATGTAATGAAATCTTTATTTTATAAAATTACTGTGGACATCAGAGAGAAGGAGGGGATAGAGAGCAGAGCTCCAGGAAGGAGACTTAGTTGGAGCCAGAAGTGTGGGAAGATGTCCAGCCAGGGGGGATGAGCACAAAGCAGGGGGATGAAAGGAAGAAACACAGCTTATTGGCCATGGAGCATGCACAGGACACGATTTCTCAAGAGATAGGAGGAAACTGCTGAAGAGGACTCTGCAGAGTCTTGCTGGCCCTGCCGCGTGAATGGTGGTAGAATCAGCCCTCTCGGACACACCTGCTCTGCTCCCGTCCCCTCCCTCCTGACCCAGCATCTGTGTGCCTCAGTGGGCCATAGGTTCTGAAAAACCTATTTTGACACTTTTTTACAACTTCCTAAAAGCCACCATTGACCTTTTTTTTATTATCAAGGAAATCTAAGGAAGAAGGGAGTGACAAAAGTGAGGACACAGGTGACTGAAACTCAATTCTGGAGAAAGCCGACTCTGTGTAAGCCTTTTTTGTTTGCAAAAACTAAAATCCAAAATACGACAACTGGTATCATCACCATGATAAATTAGAAATCAGCAAAATAAAATAAAACGCGATGGACGCAATCCAAGGGGATATGGCTCCCGTTGAAATAGCTGCAAAGCATTCTCCCGGCACCTTATTTGTCATTAACTTCAGCTGTGGACCAACCAAATGCATCTTCTGTCCAGGCCCTTCTCCCCAGGGCCACCCCGCCAAGGTCACCAAGTGTTGTAGGAAACCACCAAAAACTGAACTGAGTCTTTCCTTGAAACGTGCATTTCCTTCTTGCCCAAACTCTGGCGATGAGTCCATGGTGTAAATCAGTTGAGTGGTTTTCAATCACTACTATGTGGAGTTAAAAATACACAGCCGTTGCCCACTCCTCGTTCCTCAGAACAGTCCTGGCAACAAGATGTTGCTTTTCACGACACTTTTTTTTTCCCTCTCTCCAGGGAAGGGATTTAAAATAATTTATTCTTAATATTATGCCTGTCTAGTATCTGAGAGTGAAGATAAGCTTGGCTGCTGTACTCCAGATAAATTGCTTAGGCAGTAAGAAGCTGACTGGTGGCGACTGGGGATTACGGTGCATCCTGCAAATTTCACTTTATGCTTCCAACCCTGAATTAGTTTGAATTCTTGGGTTCACCTGGGGTGTCGTGTGGGCCTTGAAAATGAAACAGTAGGTGCGAGGGAGAAAGTACGACAGTGATGGTGACTTACTTCCCTTCCAGGTCAAATGTGCAAGGTGTACATTTCTCAACATGAGACACAGTGGCCAAGGCCCAGGTGGGAGGGCTCTTTGGGCTGGCTCAGAGGTGGAAGCACCTTGTGTTAAGTCTACTGAACCTCCCGGTAAATGGAGACCCTTCATTGACTTAGAGCTGGTCTCACCTCTCGATGACTCTCCTAGAGCAGAGTTGGAGGAAAACATGTGAGAACGAAATGCAAGGTACATAGGACTGGGACTGAAGACCCAGGAGAACCATCTAGAATGGTGGGTAGATGTCTTTACAAGAAGTCACTTTTCTTTGTTTCTCACTTCTTTGATTAAGTATTTGTAGTGTTTGCCTCTGAGATCTGATTCACGTTTCACATTTGGAACATTAATTTTGAGTATTCTGTCTGTTGGCCTGTGATGGCAAGCATTGATGTATCTTAATACAAGAGATTCCATGTCTCATATACACGTACGTAAGTCTGCACCATGCTTTCCCTGGTTTTTAGAGGACTCTCCTTTCATCAAAGGTCCATAACAGCTCAGGTTTTCCGCAGAGTCTTGTCCTAGAAAGAAAAAGTTGACAGTGGGTACTGACACCATGGGTAACACACTCAAACAAAGGATAAATAAAATGTTGAAGTCAGTCTATTGACCATATGCATCTTACTTAAGTATTTTGTCCTCCATGAGTTCAGGTGAACGATGAACTACTGTATATGTCTGAGAACACAGAGGGATGAATAGCAATTAGCAACTAAGTGCATTTTTAAAACCGACACAGGCTGTGCCATAGATTTGGGTCCCACCAAAGTGGCATCAAGGCATTGATTTCCACAAGAAAAGGGATGGGATGGCAGCCCTCTTACAGCACATCATGGCCAGAGCAGAAAAGCTGCTGACCAGGGAACACAGGCAATACTCTCCAAGTGGAGCGTGCTGTATGTTGCCAAAACTTACACTGTGTGGGTATAAAAGAATATACATTGAAAGCTATGTCACGTATCTTTAACACAATTTTCTTATTGTTGATATGAGAGTTTGGGCTTAAGTTATATTTCAAGTACCTGTGAATTGACAAGCATAAGTACAAGCCTCGGAATGTATCAAACTGATCATTTGAAGGAGCAGGACCATAGTATTTACACAGTGAGAGGATCAGGTGATGTGGCTAAAAGGCCAGAACTACAGTTCACATATTTAACCGCCATCATATTTGGCCTGGTCTGGCCAAGTTTCCTAAGTCACAAAACTAAGGGTATCAACTTTGATGCTTAAAACTTGTCGAAAACCAGTACCATGTTCCAGCGCTCTCCCTGAACGCAGCTTCCTGGCACTGCCGTTATGGGCCACCGCTTCCTTAGTCTGTCTTTCAGCCACACAGGGCGATCTGGTGACTCCTGGACTTACACCACCCTGCCCCTGCGCCTTTGCATGTATTTTAGTTATAACTATTCCCTACAAGACACCTCCTTCCTTCTCCTCAACCAGGGCACCTTTCACATCTTTGATATTTTACCCACCATCAAGATCCATGTCAAGTACTATTCATCCTTGGGGAAATTCCTGATTCTCCAAGCAGTTGGAGGCTTTCTCTCTTTTAAAGCCCTAGAGAGTTTAAAGTGTACCTTCTAGAACCTTCTGCTGCCTCCACTCTGCACTGTACCTGTCCTTCAATAGTATCATTTCCTAACTGTTAGGTTATAAATTCTTTAAGGAAAGGGACCGTGTAGTCCTCCTGTTGGTACTTTCCCTATCCTGTAGCTCAATTTCTTGTTCTTAGTAGCTGTCAATCCGTATTTGTTCATGAAAATGAATCTGTGGTAACAGATTTGATGAGATCCCGTGAGCAGAGTGGTCAATGATGGAAGCCACCTGGCACAGTGGAAGGACACCAGCACTGAGCACTCTGTGAGGAGAGGCAATGAGGCTTCTCATTTGTGTATCCCCAGGAGTCCTGTCCAGGACACACTGCGTGAAAGTATTCAGATGTCTGTGGCGCCAAATGGCCACTTACTGAGATTTTATCTGGGAAGATCTCTCCAATTCTGTAAGCCTCAATTCTTTCCTGGTAAGATGAGGGTCACTGATGGAGTGACTTCTGTTCAAATTGTCTTTACATTTTTGGTTTAAGGTTTGTTTTGTTTTGTTTCTCCTATGCGCGTAACTGCTAGGTTCTCCGGGCATATTCTCCAGGAATAATTATATGACCCTTTACTGTTAGGTGGGTTTGATTTGTTGTTTTGTGCTTTGTGCTGTGTGTTAAACTCAACCCTCAGGTGGAAGCACGCTTAAACATGCTTTTAGTATTACATGACTATGGTTTCAGAGGAAATGAAAGTGATCGAAAAGCAGAGGAACATCTCAGGTGTCCGTGAAGCCGACATCCTGCATGTGAACCTAGGCACTAGTGTGCTCTCCACACCCTCCTACTGTTTTCCCCAAGAGAAACCACTCTGATGGATACACTGAGGAAAAGACAAACACTTCAGCTTTTTTATTTCAAACTCAGCAACAAATTCCCCTTTCAGCAAATTAACAACCATGATGCATCCTTAAGAGAAACACCCATAATTTTTGATAGCCATAGCTTTGATCTGTCAGGCTGAAAACCCTTTCTCTGATGATGATTGGTGGGAAATGTGTTGTCCAGGTGGTGGTTCCTATGTGCTGCTTAAAAAGAGGAGAGGAGAGAAAAGAAAAGGAAACAAAGAAAAGAGAAAAGGAAAGGAAAGAGAAGAAAGGGGGCAAATCACTAAGCTATGGCTACTGTTGTGGTCTCATCAGTAGTTTTCTGTAGTAAATGACAAGCCCATGTCCCTATAAGGGGCAGCCACAGTCGTCTTCTTGCTGTCCTTTTGCACTTGCATGAGGCTAACTGCTTTTCATATTCCGACAAGAGTCCAGAACTCACAGAGCCCAGTTCTGGACTTGAAAAGTTCAGGCCACCTTTGCACTGATGTTTATGCTTTAATGCATTTTGCTACAAAACTAAGTAATGCGAAGCTCTCCAGGTAGCACAGAACTAAGACTCAGGCTCTCAGTCACAAAGAAGGAAGTATTTGTCTGTATCGAAGAACCTCCAGAATGGAAGAGGAGGGTCTGTAGAACCTTGGGAAGTCTATTTGGAATTTCTCGAGGGGGTTCCTGGAAAGGGCCCGGGTGCAGGGCCACATCCAGACTTGGAACAAAAAGGAGGTCTGCTTCATCCAAACTGAAGGTTTGTTTGAGAACACCTTCCCTCTGGCCCTGCCGTGTTTAGTGCAGCGCCACTTGTATTCGGAAGCTGCTTTCCGGGGCAAGGAAATGACAGAGAAGAATAAAAAAGGAGAAAAACAGAAATACTCTGTCTCCCTAGGAATGATATTCAATACCCACCCATTCTAAGCAAAAAATAACATTTTTCAGTCAAGTTCTTCCTGACCATTTCTAAGGGATGAAAATCTTAGTGATATACAACATCATATGGGTATAATACTTTAAAAAATCAGCATCCTATGGGGAAAAATGCCCAACGGACTTAGATTACGATATAATAATATATCACTATAGATTACAGTAGAGTATTGGTTTCAAATTCATTTTTTAAAAATAATGGTTTATAAAGCTTATAACCCTCATCTTAAAAAACGTCTCCTTCTGAACAGGCATCCTTTTGTTGGCTGTACAACTATCTCCACTGGCCCTACCTCAGGACCCCCATGCCCTTGGCTCTCTCTGCCCTCGTATGTCTATCATTCTATTAGGCCTTTCTTCAAATGTTCTCTCTGCCTCTGTGTATTACTTTTTTTTTTTTAACTTTATTTAAGCTTTATTTAAACATATGATGTAACCCCACCACCCTCACCCAGCCCCTCTTCCCCCCACCCCCCTCAGTTTGTTTTATGACATTAAGAGTCTCTTTTGTTTTTTTCCCTCCCGATCCCATCTGTGTATTACTTTTAATGGCTCCAGACGGCATTCTTTATTTCTCCCTCTTTTCAAAAGTCTGGACCCAAAGTACATGTATATTCTTATTTCCTATCATGCCCCTATGTAAGCTCCAAACCAACTCTTATGTGGCAAGATTAGAGCTGGAAGGAACACGGAGCCCATCCGGTCTTCATCCCTCCCGGGGTTACCAGGGGGACCTGTCCATGAAGGACACTGAGGATCAAGCAAGGTTTTAAGACCCAGCTCTGACTCAGCACCAGTCCTAGATTCTAAATGTGAGAAATGGGTCTCTTCTGCATTATCCTGAGATCTAGTGCCTAATGCATGTTAGGTTGGTTTCCTGTTACTGTTTCCTATACCTGAAGATTGAATGTTGTCCATTAATTCCCAGTCCTTTTCCAGGGTTAATGTCATGCTTTCATCCTGTGAAACTTGCGTCAAGATCAAGAGTAATGCCCTCAAATTCCAAATGCTGTGTTTGGGACTTTGATACCACCTGATGACATCTGTCCTAAGGCTGGATGTCTCTGGGCTGTTGCTTCTCCCAACCACACTCACTGCTGGATTTACTAGCTTCCAGTCATGCACCTGCCATGAGGCTCCTGACCCTGAATGCTTTTCTAAGCCTCGAGTATTACTCATTTCAATTTCTTCCCGAGTCTTTCTGTTCACACAAACTCCCTTGGGAATGAACTTTTAAAGGGCAAAGTACCTCAGTCATGTTCTATAATTATGAAATTCCCCTTCTCAAAGAAGTATCATTTTACTGAGTCAGTGTTTAGAATTAGTGATTCTAAGCAGAGTTAAAATAGAAATTACTTCCCCCAAAGGGGTAAAATTCAGAAAGTTGCTGTATCTGTATTGAAGCTCCCAAACTGTGTCTAGAAGACCAGGATTTGAGTCTTATACTTTCAATTTTGCTCAAATTAAAAAAAAAATTAAAAAAGAAGATGTCTATCAATGAGCCTCCAAATTATCTGTCCTTCCTCAACCTACCTCCTGGGCCCTATCCCTGTTTATGTCCCAGATGTGGTCACATGGAAGCCCAGATGGTACCCAGACATGTTTCTCATCTTCCCCCATATCTTAGCCGCCTGCTTTTGGTCCATGGCCATAGCATCCTTCTGGTCACCTGGGCTAAAAATCTGCTCATCTTTGATTCTTTTCTTCTTAACTCACCAGCCACACTATATCAGCGAAAAAATCTTCTGCTTCTTCCCCAGCTTAGCTCCAATCCACCTGTCTTTCCTATTTCTTTTGTCATTATCCTGGGGTAGCAATTATTACCTCTAATCTGTACTTGTATAATAAACCTCAGTTGGTTCCTGGGCCTCTGTTCTCACCATTCTGCACTTTTTCTTTTACACATTGTTTCCACATTCATTGCAGATCTCCAAAACATTGTCCATCCTACAAAATAAAGACTATTGACATGACAAGGCACATACTTCTTGGGTGGCATGAAGGGCTTCCCCAATCTGTCATTCACCTGTATCCCAATCTAAAGCTCTGCGAGTATATTGTCATGGAGCTCATGAGATGTTCTCTTGAACATTATTTCCTTTGATAATTGCATCAGCCCTGTGATTCGAGCTAGCATCTGTGACCTTGATTTTATTTTATAAACGAGGAAGCAAATGTACCCACAATTGCATGCCAGTCCAAGAGACCACATTACTTACTCAAAGTCGCACTGGGAGTCAGAGGGCAAGCAAGCCTGTAACTCATACCCCATCGGTTCTTCTCCCTACCTGTGAATTTTCATTGAGATGTCAGATCTGAAAAGGCCTTGCTCTTTCTCTAGGCGGAACTAATTCCTTCTGCCCTAGGTTTCCAAAGGACTCTCCACAAATATCCGCTGTGGCATGCATCACATGCTAAAGTGTTCTTTATTTTCCTGTTAGTCAACAGTGGGATTCTTGCGGGCCGGAGCCATGCTTTTGTTCCTGCTTCTTGTTTTGTCATTCTGCAGTATCTGGCACACAGCAACAGGAAGTGCCATATAATAATTACATCTCGTTATTAAGTAGTTTCAGACATGTATTGATTCTAGCGAAGGGCTGCGTTCTTGTGCACTTACAGAACCCCAATCATTTTCATTGTGGTGGAGAAGACTGTCTGTTCTGTGGCATATATAAATGTGAATCTTGCTAAACTTGAGGCCAGAATTCACTTTGGAACATCAGCTAGCCATTCTAGTTGTGTAACAAAAAGTAAATTGTGTATGACTGACCTCAACTTCTGCCATGAGTCACGGGGTGCTAGGCCCAAGGTCATGTCTAGTTTTGAAAGAACACTGTGCCATGATGCAAATGCCTTTACTAAGAATTTGGGTATTATGGATCATGAGATTTTCAAATATTGGACAGAAACTAAACCAATAAGCGTATGCAACCTCTGGAGAGTTCCCTAACATGATTAATCTTGAGCATCGCAATATTGTATGGGTGGTAATTAACATCTTGGGTATGTGTGCTGACGGCAGATATCTATAACTGGGGGTTACAGTCTGAACGCTTCTCTTTTTACAGTGGGTTAATAAATTCAATCTCCTAAATTTTGAGAAGATGATAAACAGTGTGAAGCAAATGAGTAAAGGATTATGTTATAAACTGTATGTAGCAAAATAGCCCAGAATGAGTGGCAAGATGGCAAATTAGGAGAAAAAATATATATGTATATAGTTAGGCACCTGCTAATGTCCTTGAAATTCACTAGCTTGAGCAAAATATGGGATAGATCATAATTGATTGGGATGGTGGTTTCTGATTGTTGTCAGGGATCATCTCTTAGATATTGAGAAGAGCCTCAGGGAGTAGGAATGATCTTAAAGTGTCATGTTTTTATGAAGAGTAAACGCCTGGCCCTTGTTCTCAATAACTTTAATTTAGTGTTTTCCTTGCTGTCTGTGTGTTATTAGCTCACCGTGTTAGAACCAAGTGTTAACGTGGCCCAGGTCACAGGTTTAGCCACATGTTCGGACTGTGAGGGATGGTGAACTTGAAATGCTTCTAGTCCTGAGATTTAGGCTTTCATATTTTCAGAGCCAGGGGCCCACACATCATGTGCGTCCTCAGCCTCACTGAACAATTGCTCTGGGAAAAATTGCCGCATTTCTTTCTAAAAAAAGATGCACGAGGCAAGTATACACCATATTGAATGCCGGATCCTCAGGTTCAATATTCTGATCACAACCTCTCAACTTCAGATCAACACATCATTGGCACCAATGCCTATTCTTTTTTCTCTTGTTCTCTTCTCTTCTTTCTTTTCTTATTTCTAAAAATTCTCAAGATTCTTGCTGATTTTGAATTGTTAAGCAACTAAAAGTACTTCTGAAGAAATATGGTAATACAGATACAGACTCAATACACTAAGTTTTAGAAGACTGGGAGTTCAGATACTTGATATTAAAGGTACATTTCTCCTGTTCTCTCCGTAAGCTTCCTTCTACATCTTATGCTATATATATATATATATATATATATATATATATATATATTAGCTTGATCTCTGTTCTAAAATTAGCGCATGTCTACACCCATTGTCTTAGATTATTTTTTTACCCTCTGCTTGTGATTGAAGTCTTCAGTGCTTATAACTGAAGTGCTGAATTACTAAGGGCCAGTTCTAACCCTGAAAACCAAGTGAGACCTGCAAATAGAAGTCAGCATATGTGGTTTTTACACTTGAGGAGCTCACAGTCCAATGGAGGAAACAGAAACAAACAAAAAAACCCCAAAAATACAACGAAAAAAAGCTCAAGCAGAGGTTTTCAATGTATAATGAAAACACCAAGGAAAGGATAATAATCCAGGCTTTTGGAAAAAGAGGAGGGAGAACTGGCTTCATAGAGGAGAGCAGGTATCAAAGAGGGACTCCAAGTTTAATTTCCGTTGTTCTTCCCCAAAGCACACCATTTTATGAACCAAGAAACTCCAGCTGCTGTTGAGAATACCAGTTTTCATGAAATTCTTCCTTATATGTATTGTCTGAGCAAATATCATTAAGGCACTGGCTTAATTGCCAAGTAATAATTCCAATGCTTGGTCGTAGAAGAAATTGGAGTTTCAGTGTCATGTAGATATTTATAACAAACAATGGTGCTTGATGTAATAGACTTCAAATTATTCCCAATTGTCCTATTGTGTGAATTATTTATGAACTTTTACACATCTGTAAAGTCTTAGAATAAACCACTTTAAATCATTCCATACATAGAAAGAAAAAAACCAAACATCTTTTCACATGATTTACTTATAATTCACAGATTTATTTCAGGATAATATTTTGCATGTACAAATTATAATTTTTTGTCCATGTGCTGAACTATTGGATATTTAAATTGTGTATATTTATAGTGTCCACAGCTAGATTCAAAACCCATGGGAATCACCAGGTAGAAATTGAGTGGTGGACGATATAGGCACCTACGTTACTTTTTTCTGTTTTTTTTTTTTTTTATTTCATTTCATGGAAAAATATAATTACTAGATTCTTGTAATAATACTGAAAAAATAAAATACAAGAGAATAACAAAGGTGCTAATGTTTGTTAAGCATCCTCTATGTATGAAATTCTTTCCATGGATTATCGCATCTACTCACCATGAGAAGTCAGTGAAGCATATCGCTGCCCTTAGGCTTTCATTCATTGGATTTTGTAACCCCATTTTACCAAAAGGAATATGTTACTCATTTTCTCAAGAACCACACATGCAACACTGGACCCACATGCATATCCATACATGGCCAGTGTGTAGCCTTACCAGAGGCTGAACCCGATCATGACTTTAACCACAGATAAATTGCATGGTTTGTGCTTAACTTTGGTTTCTCCTGTTAGAGAGTGAATGCCATCACCCCTGCCTCTGCCTCAACACAGAATGTAGTTCATTCATGCTGAACACATTTTAAAGTCTGTGTTAGACTTGAGCACTGCTTTCTTAAGTGTCCTGTGGAGCAGAATAATGGCCCCCAAAGATGTCACGGCCCAATCTCAGGATACATTATATTGCATGGCAGGGGAAAAGAAGAAAAGAAGGACTTTGCAGATGGAATTAGTTCATATGCTTTAGGATTGGGAGACCACCCTGGATTATCTAAGTGAGTCCATTGTACTCACATGAAGCCTTCAAAGTGGGGAGCTCTCTTTGGCTGGAGTCAGAAAGGTCTGGCAGAAGGAAAAGGCAGAGAGTTTCCAAGCATGGGAAGGTTTGGGTGCTCAATTATTGGCTCTGGGATATAGGGGCCCATGTGCAAATATCAGAGAGAAGCCTCTAGGAGCTTAGGCTTCCAGCTGATAGCCAGCAAAGAAATGGGGGCCTCAGTCCGAAATGGATGCTGCCAACAATGTGAATGAGTGGGAGCAGGTTCCTGCCAGCACCTTAGTAGCCCAGCTAGCTGACACCTTGGTGGCAACCTGGTGAAACCATGAGCAGAATAATGTGAGGCATCAGCCAGACTCCTCAACACAACTGTGAGATAATAAATAACATTTTTTTTTTTAAGCCTCTAATGTGGTAATTTGTCATGGTGGCAAAGAAGACTCTAAAGGCTCCTGCCCTGTGGTTAGTAGCCCAGCCTTGGTTAGCCAGCCAGGTATTTCCTTCCCTCCTCCCTTTCCCCATATTTCTCCAACTTGTCACCACAGAGCTGCATCTGCCAGTTAGGCCATTATATATTTTGAGTTTGATCACAAAATTCAACTCTTACAGGGTCAGCTCACAAGAAGCTGCCATTCCTCCTTCCCTGCTTTTAACAAAATATTTGTATCACAAGATACTGCTCTTGACCCGAACTCAACCTACCTAGTTTGAAAGACTTTGAAATCAATTCACAAACTGGCATTCACCATATATTCACCTATAAACAATAATAAATCAAATCTACTTATCTGTTTTTCAATAATAATTTATTTCTTATATTAAAAAATAATGTATCTCCTTTAAGATATGCCTGGCATATAATAAGTACTCAATGAGCGTTAATAAGCGCCAGGACATGTAGGGACCACAGGCGTGGTATGACTGGAGCGTCATGGTCCTGCCCTGGGAGACTTCTCTCCTTCTTGGGTAAGCACCCAGTGGCGATGGACCAGGCGATCTCATTCTGAAAAGCCACAGGGGTCTGATTTTAGCAAACATTTTGCTTTTTTTTTTCCTTTTCCTTTAGTCTTCCCTCCAAAGAGCTGTTGTAAAATCAGTTTTGTGATTGTACTACAGCTTTTATTTCTCTAGTAGTTTTTGATTGCTATGTAGCAAATTATTACAAACTTAGGAGGTTAAAACATCCCTCATTTATTATCTCATCGTTTCTCTGGGTCAGGAGTCCAGGCACAGCTCTGCAGGGTTTTAGCAGGGAGGAATCCAGGTGCTGGCTGGGGCTGAGTTCTCTTCAGAGACTGGGGAAAGAGCCAATTAATGTTCATGCAACCTTGTGACCAAGGATGGGAGATCTCCCTGGCGTCAGCTGGGGGCTGTACTCAGCCAGAAGAGGCTGCCTATGGTTTCCTGTCATTTGACACTTTTACAACATCCTATGGTTTCCTGTCATTTGACACTTTTACAACATGGCTGCTTATTTGTTCAAGGCCGGGGCACTCTTGGCTTCCAATCTCTCCTGTATAAAGGGCTCACATGCTTCTCCCCACTCAGGATCATCTCCTGGGATGAATTCAAAGTCACTGATTAGGGACCTTAGTTGCTCCACAAAATCCTTTCACCTAATCAATCCCCATAGTCACAAGCCCCACCCACACTGAAAGGGAGGGAACGGTAAGGTTGAGTACACCACAGCAGCAGGGTCTCTGGACCATCTGAGAACTGACCTACCACACCTCTCTTAACCCACAGGTAGGGGTAATTTCTAGAAAGAAACAATGCTTCCTGAGTAATAAAACAAAAAAACAAAACAAAACAAACAAACAAAAAAACCCACAAACTTCCCTCCAGAATATGATGATGGACAAGGGCTAAAAAGAAGAAACTCTGGTTTCATCAGTTTTACTAGCCATAGACCAATAATGTAACTATTCCAGACCTCTCGCTCCCAAAGAGAGAAATGTCAGAGAGTTCAAAAGGGAGAAAAGAGTCTATCACGGTTGCACATTAAGCATGTGTACTCTGGACTCAGACACGTGGCACTGGAATGCCAGCTCTGATACTGACCATGACGTTTTCGCCAAGGGTATTAACTTCTCTAGTGGAACAAAAAGATTTATTGAACATTTTCCAAGTCATCGGTACTAAGCTAAGCTCTTCCCCTAAATTGCTTAAATTATCAGTTACAGCAGCTGTATGTGGTAATTATTTTACATCCATATTCTCGATGTAGATACTGAGGCTTGGAGCCCACTGGTGTAGTTCAACAGAACAAATTGAAGAGTAGAGGCAGGATTTGAATGCCGCCAGTATGACTTCTGAGCTGTAGCACTCTACCACCATCTCTATAATCTCTTCTCTATGTTTTCTTCCCTAAAAATTGCATCTTTGTGAAGGAAGCATTCCCTAGCATTGTGGCGCCTGGGTGTCACCCAGTGCATCCTGAGTTTATTGAAATTATTTTACCAACTGAAAAATGATTATAATAGTACACTGTTACTATTTTTACAAATTGTAAAAACAACAGTCATCCTTTGGATGTCCCAACCCTCCCACTAGGGGTGGATGTACCCCACTTTACAAATTGCATTTCAAAGATCTGGAGTTTTATTTCCAATGCTAATGAGACAATGCATTGTTTTTATTTGGTGCTAGATGTTTTGCAAGTTTTTGATTACTGCTCTAAGGGTTAAAAGAAAATGATCTGTTACATTTTTAGTTAATGTGAAGATGACATTGCCCCCACACCAATGTGGGAGAACTATTAATGCTGCCTACACCAAGTGAGTTTGGAAGAAGACGTCAAAACTCATCTCCAAATCCACACTTGGTAGTGAATGCTTCAGCATCTGCCTACAAGCTCATGCTCATTTGAGAGTCTTAACTGGAAAATGTCTGAGAGATCACAGGGTCCAGGCTTGCAGGGTCCATTCTTCAACCCCTAAGTGCCTTTGTCACTCCAATCAATGGGAAAAGAACCTAAATGTTTTAAAAAACGAAAGATGGCAAACAAGGGCTATAGACAAGATTTTCTTTGTACCCTTCAGCCATGTACACTGTATAATACGAATAATCAATTAAACATTTCTGAAATAAAATTTTCTTGGTATGCAGTAGTCAGGATGAAATGTCTGAATAACTGGGATCCATAAATCATCCTATGTAATGTAAGCCATCAGCCTTGTCTTTACCTACCCTTTTATAGGATTAACAAGGACCTGGCAAGAAACCCAGAAATGCGGATACAGGCTTCCAGCTGGGATTGATTCCGGGCTGCAGCCTAGCATGGTAACTTTCTGAGCTAGTACAGTTTAACTAGCCACGGCTCACCTAGTGCCTTCAGACACGCGCCAGTGAAAAACTATTTGATATCATTTGCTCTTAATCTTTGAACACATACGTCCTCGGATTACTTTTGCTGCAAAATGTTGTGCTTCGTGACATTGCTTAGCGCATGTTGGTATGAAGTTGAAAAATATGCTTGAGTCCATTTAAATGTTTCTATCCATCCACTCATTCAAAAACATCTGTGGGGCGCTCGTGTGTGCCAAGAAGATGCTGACCTGGGAGGGTGCAAAGAGTAAAGATAGTCTATCCACACAGTCTCATAGATCCTGAGGTCTCCTAGGGGAGCACAGCATAAAAGGATGCCTAAGTAAGATGCTTGTTAAGGACCCCCGCACCCCCACCCCAAGGCTGAGAATAAAAGGAGTCAAGATACTCAGGATCTGAAGCAAGACACTACTGAGGAAGGATTTTTTTTAAAGATTTTACTTGAATTCCAATTACTAACATACAATGTAATATTAGTTTCAAGTATACAATATAGTGATTTAACACTCCGCACATCACCCAGGCTCATCAGGATGCGTGCGTGCCTTCATCCCCATCACCTGATTCAACCATCCCCCCACTCACCTCCCCTCTAGTAACCCTCAGTTTGTTCTGTAGAGTTAAGAGTCCCGTTTCTTAGGGCACCTGGATGACTCAGTCAGTTGGGCATCTGTCTTTGGCTCAGGTCATGATCCCAGCGTTCTGGGATGGAGCCCTGCTCTGGCTCTCTGCTTGGTAGGGGAGTCTGCTTCTCCCTCTCCCTCTGCCCCTGCTCGTGTGCTCTCTCTTTCTCTCTCTCTCTCAGTCACTCTCTCTCTCAAATAAGTAAAATCTTTTTGAAAAGTCTGTTTTTGATTTGTCTCTCTCTCCCTTTTGTCCCTTTGCTCCTTTGTTTTGTTTCTTAAATTCCACATATGGGTGAAATCATATGGTATCTGTCTTTCTCTGATGAAGGATTTTAAAGGTAGTCATTAAAAATTGTTTTTTTTTTCTCCATTAATTCTGAGAGGAATAATATTGACAGAACCAAATATTACCTTAAAAATGTGGGTCTTTTTTCAAACCTGAAAATGACTTTTACTTGACCAAAAGATCAGAAGAAAATGCATGATGTCGGCCAGAGGCACACCCAAAGATTAGAGAAATGACAAAGTGAGTTTGTAGAGGGAAAGCCTAGAATGGCAATGTGAGTTTCCGCATCCTGCAGAGTCCAGCTAACTCTCTGGGCCCGTTTCATCAGTTTGCAGAGAACAAGCCTCTTCCAAAAGGAACATGAGGCAGGCACTATCATCATTCTTATTTTCTGCATATGAAGACACTGAAACACAGTCTCTGTGTAGCAAGTCCAAGGTCATGTAGCCAACCCCGACTGAAGCACAGACACTGGAACTAACCAGAGACAATTTGACCCCAAAGCCTTTAAACCACAAGGCTGTGATGCATCATAAGACAGGCATCCCAGAAGAGGACCCAATGATGGCTTTTGGACAACTGAGGCAATGGTGACTCATTGTAGCGGGGGAAATGTGAATGATTCCTGTCACCCAGATGAAGACTCGGTGGAAGGAACCTGGACTTGCAACTTCACATAAGAGGTCCGTCTTAGCAGCACCTCCAGAGGTCTACAAAGTTCGTGAAACGTGACACACAGCCTGCTCCCTTGTAGTGATGTGCTGTCAGGAAAACCCTAGGCACTGCTAGTTGGATCCTGAGCACTCTTCTTTAGTAAGAGCTACAGCCAGGTCACGGCCATAAAGCTAGCGACTGTGTATTTGCTGGGGTGTCTTGGATCTAGCCATGCTGTACAATTAATTCTCACTAAAGGAGTGGGAATGGAATCATGTGCGCATTTCCTCATTGTTTCCTCACTTGAAAGGAAATTGCTCTCCTTTTCCTTTTCTAAGAGCTGGAATGTTGACAGAGCAACGACTAAGCTTTACCCGTATGGATGATGACAAAATCTCAGAGGAATCCCAGAGTAAAAAGACGTAAGAACTGAGGTCCCTGAATGATCTCATTTTGTTGAGCCACTCCACCAGCCTGGGCTTTCTCCTTACCTCTGGTATTTCATGTGAGACAGAAATAAACCTCCATGTCATTTAAGCCCCTGAAGGTTGTCTCCTTGGCAAAGAAATTTAGCCTGTACCCTCTGGTCCTATAAAAGCTAAACGCAAAGTGATCAATACATAAGGGTTAATGTCACTGGCTGGCTGGTCTCTGACCAAATCAATGAGTAGATGCACAAAATTCAGAAGTCACAGGTATGGTTGAAAGGTATCATAAATATCTAATGGGCCAGTGAAGGTTCTATAATGGGGGGAGCTATTTACAGTATGAGAATGTGTCTTTTTTTATATGCTTTTCGCTTCCTACTGGGAGAATGATTGAGATTATTTGCAAGCAGAAGTGAAATCCACAGAGTTGGAAGTATTACCTATAGACATATGTGTGGATTTTTAGATCATCAAACAGAGGAGATTGACTTATCTTGGTTGGTAGGGGTATTCTTGAAGGAGTTTCCAAGAGGACCACTGAACTTAAAATGCCTATTTCTCAATCTCTTTCATGATGGGTATCTGGATGGTGACCAGTTTGCCCAGTGCTTTTGAGTCCAAACGGGATTTGCTAAAGTGCAAAATCACTTTCAGTCAAAAGGATAAATCCAGCCAGAGTAATAATGATTATTGTGTGTGTGTGTGTTTCCTAACAGTAGGACACAAAATATACTGAAACCCTACCATTACAAAATCATTAAATATAATGGATTAGACATTCAAAAATATTTGAATGCATGGATGAGTTTATAAGGAATAATAAAATCCAACTCACAGTGGTAACTAGTTAGAAAACTCTCTGGCTTCGCCCTGGAAGGATGTCTCTAAGAATTCATGTTCACATGCCAAATACTGTCCGGATTTGAACCTTGAATTCACAGCATTTATGTCTTCTGAAAGCACCAAGCTGAGATCTTACCTCAAAACTCATCAAGATAAAAAAGCGCCCCAGGAACTGAGCTGAGTAAACACACATCCACTATGTGAAAATGCACGCTTAGCAGAAAACATGGGAACCAGCCTTCCAAAACCTCAAAAGTAAAACAATCGAACTCACAAATAGAGAGATGACAACTTACAAAGTGGTAACCACAGTTTTGGGAAAGCACTAAATGGAACACATACAGAAATGAGCACCTAGCATTTAAACTAAGAGAAGGGTTAGTTCACTGAACTCAGAAGAAGAGGTAAGCAGTAAACATGAAGAAAGGCATGAAGGAATGGCGTAGAATGTAGCAATATGGGACAAATGCTGTAAATAAGGGAACAGGACAGGAGAGTGGCATGTATAACATGCATCCGTAGCCAATGGAGAGATGAAGACCAATACTGAAACTGATAATGATTGATGGTTTGCAGACTCCAGAATCACATTGATTCTCAAATGTCAGAAGTCCAGCATGTACTAAGAAGGATTAAAGAAAAAAATCGACAAGTTATGTCTTGATCAAGTGGCAAAAATACAAAGAGAAAGAGATATGGGGAAAAAAATCAGTTAAAAAAAACAATGGAAAGGAGTAGCAGACCGGTGAGAGTTGTCTTTTCAATACCGACAGGTGAATGCCACAGTGACATCTTCAAAATAACTGATCATTGTGAAACCAGCGAAAATATTGCATATGCCTATAACGTCCAGGAAAGGGTTTCCCTTGAATTAATTAGTACCTGAAGGGCAAACAATCATTCAACTGAACATCTGTAGATAAAGCCAGAGAACACAGAGGAGACCTGCGAGATGGAAGACCCCTGAATTGGTGAGAAATCACAGTGACCAATTTCTTTGGCCACTGCTCTTAGAAGCTGGTAACAATGCTACCTAGAACTTCATCAATCAAGATGCTATACAGAGGGGCGCCTGGGTGGCTCAGTGGGTTAAAGCCTCTGCCTTCAGCTCAGGTCATGATCCCAGGGTCCTGGGATCGAGCCCCACATTGGGCTCTCTGCTCAGCAGGGAGCCTGCTTCCCCTTCTATCTCTGCCTGCCTCTCTGCCTACTTGTCATCTCTGTCTGTCAAATAAATAAATAAAATCTTTAAAAAAAAAAAAACAGATGCTATACAGAGATTCCTTTGGAGAATCCAGGCATGCAAATATAACAAGAAACACAAAGTCAGTTAGCAACCCATTGCCTTTAGCAAGGACAACACATCTGCCCTCTAAACTGGTTTGATGTCTAGGAGCGGCAGATGTCAGGAAGGGCTTCCTTTATCAGAGTATATTCTTTGCGCTAAATATATCAATGCTAATTTGTAATGCAGCCACCTTCTCAACTGAAATGCAGAATGTTCCAAAAGAACATATGTCCATACAAATTTCTTTAGCTCTAGCTTCAGAAACAGTTTGTGTTTTCCTTTTTCTATTCTTTTCTTTTTCCCCCTTTTCTTTTCTCCTGAATTTTTTTTCCTCTTTAATCGAGACAGCAAATGCCTGCTCTATGCCTGTGAAACAGCCATCTTTCTCCTGAACTCCAGAATTATAAATCTGACAGTCTATTGAACACATTACAAGACACGCCAAGTTAAGTACACAACATTTGCCATGCTGAAGAGAGAAGCAACTTTTCGAGATAAAGAATTAAAGATGGCTAATGATAAAGCCTTGTTAAACTCAACAGTGAAATGAATGGACAAGAAAAGCAGAGATTCACACTGCTCTGTAGTTTTCTGGAAAGGCCCCAGCAGCAGATTAGAGGGAAATCTACTTCAGGAGAGTCGTGCGTCTTTTTTTATGGCAGCGGCAGAGAGAAGATGGAGGAAGATGAGAAAGGCAGTCTAGTTAGAGGCTGAGCAGGCAAGGAGCCAGTGACCAGAGGCAGCTGCCTCATCTGCACTGGGGATTGTTATGAGCTGAACTGCGTCCTTCCCAAATTTATTCATTCATCTGAAATCCTCTTCCCTATACCTCAGACTGTGACCTTATTTAGGGATAGGGTCACTGCAGCCATAAATAGTTTAGATGGGGTTATACTGAAGTAGGGTAGATCCTTAAACCAGTATAACTAATGTCCTTATAAAAAGGGGAAATTTAACATGGTATGCACACAGGGAGGATAGCATATAAAGGTGAAGACAGAGATTGGGGGATGTCCCTGCCAATGAAGAAACCACCAGAAGCTGGGAGAGAAGGACAGAATGAATGCTCCATCGCAGCCTCGGAAGCCCCCAACCTTATCTCTGACTTCCAGCCTCCGGAGCTATAGAGCAGTCCATTTCTGTTATTGAAGACGTGCAGTCAGGCCCCGCTTTGGTACAGCAGCCCTAGCAAGTTGATACAGGGATGTCCCAGGTCATGCCCTTACCTGCAATACATAGGGTTTCTGTTGGGGGATAGTGTTAGGAAGAGCCCTGCTTGGAGTCATCCACACTGATGACCATCTCCTTTGCTTCAAGTGACGCTTTTGCAGACATTGGGAGGCATGATACATTCCAAAATAGTCTTAAATATGTACTGTATGTTATTAGAGTGCCAATAAAGGCTAACCCAGAAGTCTCTGCACTTCATTAACAGGCCCTCAACGAGAACATTAATTAAATCCTGGAAACTACAGGGTTTTGAACAGTTGGAATTTATATTTTAAAAATAGGCAACTTTGTTTCCTCCCAGCTCTAAAATCTATAATTCTGGTTGTGACACACTTATCACCCACCAGCTCTTATGTTCGTTTGGATCTTTCCAGATTTCTTAGAAAGTGCCAAGAAAACATTTGCATCCCGGCGTATATTCTGAACTGGACATCGTCCTGAGAATTTCAATAAAATGGAAGAAGCACATGGTTCCCAAATATCTATCAAATCCTGCCACCTCTTACTGTTTGAGAGGAAGGAAGTACTACTTTTAAAAATAATTTTTAAAGCATTTTCTAAATTTTTATGCATGGGATTTGTGAGATTTTCTTTAATAGGTGATAAAGAAATTATGTGATCTTAATAGACTACAAGGATTAACAGAAGTAGGACCTCAAGAAATCTCTGTGATGGAGAACCAGTGTTTACTGTATTTGTGTGCACTTTCTCCAACAGCCACCATCCCACAGCAGCTACTGCTGACTGGTTCTCCCCTCCTCCTTCCTACCTTGTCTCCTCTGCAGTGGAGAAAATACAAAGTTTACCAGCCCGAAATAAAATCTGCATTTGGAAACATGAGTAGGTCAGATACATTATCAAAAATATCGGCCTTAAACTTGATTTTATTTTATTTTTTTTATTAGAAGGGTTATTTCTGCCTTTTTTTTAAGTTACTACTTAGTTTTTTGCCTTAACCTGTGAAATCCCAGACACCTTGCTATTTCATGACTTTCTCTATTATCTTTCCACTGCAAGATAAATGTGATACTTCATGATGTTTAATAAATTATGTGTGCCAGATGAGTGGCTTCAGCAAGTTCTCTCTCAGCTTCTGCATCTGCACGTGCAGATGAGAATATTAATACCCACCTTCCAGGATTGTTGCAGTGACCTAGTGATGGAAGGGAAAGGGATGCCCCATCAGCTCTGATAAGGAGTCTCCATCAGCAAGCTGATTGGAAGAGGACAGGGGGTTTATTGAGTGGGTAAGGAACGGTAGGGACTATGACTCCTATTGCACCCACTGTTGTCACTGCTGACATCATTGCCACCAGATGTAGAGCTTCCCTCTCTTGACTCTCTGTAGGACTAAGTCCTGACTCAAATTCCTGGCTGGCTGTGTTTGATTGGCTAAACCTGATCACATGCTCCTAGGACTCTACAGCAAGGGAGTCTGGGAAATTGAGTTTGTGACATGATCATTTTCAAGAGAGGCAAACTCCACGTGCCAACTAGGTGGATACGGTTCAGAATTTTGTAACTAAGAAGGGAATTAAGAAACATATCAACAAACAAACAAAACCTGAGGAGGAACACAAGTATCCATCATTTTCTGCAACACAGTAAGATGTACATGTATTGTTTAAATATGTTATTATAAAAAATACAAGAAGAGAGTAAACAGAAATAATTCCCAAGTGGGGAAGATCGGGTGCAAGTTTATTTGGAAATTTAGGCTTATGATGAGATTGAGAGCAAGTAATATTTAGACATGCAGGCAGGTAAGGAGGAGTTTGTGAATTTCAAGATGAAGGCAACTGTAGGGACAGTGGTTTGACTTCTAAAAATATAGAAGTATGTACTGAAAATGAACAGAACCATATCTCAGAAATAGACCACTCAGGGTTAGGGTTAGACCACTGGGAACAAACGGGAATTAAGTACAGGAAGGTAATTTGTACCCTGACTTAAGGGTATATTTAATTCTATATTAAGGACGACATGGATATTCCAAGATTTCTCCCTGGAAGATGATAGGGTAGGAGAAGTTATTTTGAAATAATGGAGCACATCCTGAGAAAAATCAGAAAGTTCTTTAATGACTTGCATGTGACTTGGGAAAAAGGGACAGTAATGGAGGCATTTGAACAACTGAGCCTTGAAAATGACTTTACAGCAGGACCTAAGGGATTCATAGTCAAAAGCAGTTTGTTACATATGGCAATGGCAACCTGGTTGAAATTTATTATCAGAGATAAAATGCCTCTGAGAGGCTTCTTTCGCTGACTTCTCTTCTTCCTTTCTTCCTGGTATAAACCTTGTGGTTTTACCTTTTTTTGGGGGGCTATAGAATGCAGATTCCCGGCAGGCTGCATTGTAAGCCAACACAACATTTCTATTACAGAACTCCTGTATCAGTGAGGACATAAACATATTTAGAATGGTGATTTGTGTCAGTGCTGGAATCTAAAATCCACTCAACTGGTGAATGGTAAACAAATTGTGGGTTATCTATAAAATGGAATACTATGTAGCAATAAAATGGAAGAAAAACATTTCATGCAACATGTATGAATTTTTTAAAAATTTCCAAGAGAAAGGCACTAGAAACTTAAAACTTTCTAGTTTGATTCCATTCATTTGACTTCCTGTCAAAGGCAGTCCTGAGCAATTTAGTCTTTCTGCTTTTGATATTAGAGCAATCATGGGCACATAATATTTTTTAGAATCTGTTCCCTTCTCTTAGAAATTATGGAAGTTTTTCTTTAGAACTGATATTAGTTCCATCCTTAAATATTGGGTAGAATTTTCTGGTGAACCATCCAGTCCTGGAGATTTCTTTGTGGAAGGGTTTCTTAATATTGGTTCATATTTTAATTAGATGTAAGCTTAGTTAGGTTATTTGTGAGTGACCTTTCATAGTTTTTGTCTTTGAAGGAATTTATTAAATTTAACTTATTTTAAGCATTTTCATAAATTCCTTTGTCATTTAATAGCTATAGAATCTCTAATACTATTCATTTTTTCATTCATGATACTGGTAAATTGTTTCTCCTCCTATTTTTGTTTTCATCAGTTGATGACAAGTCTAACAATTTTATTCTTACTTTCAAATAAGCAACTTCTGGTGTTGTGGATTTTTCTGTTCTGTTTTCCATCTCAGTGATTTCTGTTCTTATCTTTATGACATTATTTCTTTTGTTTGACTTGGGCTTACTATTCTCTTTTGTTCTAGATTTCAATGTGGAAGATGGATAACTTATTTGAGACCTTTCTTCTGTTTTAAATGAGCATCTGAT
This sequence comes from Taxidea taxus jeffersonii, assembly GCA_003697995.1. Classification (NCBI taxonomy): domain Eukaryota; kingdom Metazoa; phylum Chordata; class Mammalia; order Carnivora; family Mustelidae; genus Taxidea; species Taxidea taxus. The sequence continues at coordinate 25,228 of RCUC01110961.1, forward strand.
ACTATATATTTTCCTCAAAGTGCTGCATCAGCTGCATCCTGAGCATATATTTTTGGTATAATCATCAAAATATTTGATATACTATAAGACTTTGGCTCTTATAAGTTCATGTTTTATTTTGTTTTTTCAATTTGAGATTTTAAGGGAGCTAGATGCATGTTTGCATAATTGTTTTGTAGAGTGTGTTCTCCAGAGATATTTGCAACTGTAATTTTCTTCCCATATGCTTTTCTACAATGTGACATTGGCTTCATCTATTAATAGATGGATTCAAATTACTTCAAGAGAAAGGATGATTAGTAACTATTTGACCAACAGAGTACCACAGAAATGATTTTTTAGGACTTCTGAGGCCAATTTCAAAATGTTATGCATCTTCTGTCTTATTCACTGAAATACTATTTTTTTAATTTAAAAAGTGAGTATTTAAAACCATAAGCTACTGCTTAAGGTGTACTGCTACCCTCAGAAGCTGCCATGTTCTGAGAATTTAAGAATCATGGTGAAGCCACATGAAGGCATTTACTCTGTGGATGTTTCTGGTCCAGGAGCCATTCATGTGAGTAATTAAGATTTCAGATTAATTCTATCCTCCAGCCATCAGGTCACCCCTGGTATTTGAATTTTTCCAGCTGAAGTCCAGATGTTGTGGAGTGAAGAGAAACCATTATTCCTGTGCTCAACCCTGACTCACAAAATCTAGGGATATAGTAAAATTATTTTAAGTTTCACTATTGGGGGCAATTTTTATGAAACCCTAGTGGACAGAACAATTATATACTTGACTTTATACTTAAAAGCCAATTTTTAAGTACACTTTACTTTTTAGAGCAGTCTTAGATTCACAGCAAGATTGAGCAAAAAGTGAAGAGAGTTCATATATTGTCCCCTCTATCACAGACTCACAGCCTACCCTATTACCAACATTTGAAACAAAGTAGAACATTACTTATAATCACTGAACCTATACTGACACATCACATTCATCCATAGCCCATCATTTACATTAGGATTTACTCTTGATGTACTATATTCTGTGGCTTTTGACAAATGTATAATGACATGTATCCATCATTATAATATTACATGGAGCATTTTTAATGCCCTAAAGATCCTCTGTGCTCTGATAATTTATCCTTCCCTCTCTGCTCCCCACCACTGGCAGTCACTGATCTTTTTACTGTCTCCATAGTTTTGCCTTTTCTAGACTGTCGTATAGTTGGAATCATATAGCATGTAGACTTTTCAGATTGGCTTCTTTCCCTTAGTAACATGCCTTTAAGTTTCCTTCATGCCTTTTCATGGCTTGATGGCTCATTTCTTTTTAGTGATAAATAGTATTCCATTGTCTAGATGTACCATGGTTTATTTGTCCAGTCACCTACCGAAGGACATCTTGGTTGCTGCCAAGTTTTAACAATTATGAATAAAATTGCTATAAACATTCACATATGGATTTTTTGTGGACTTAAGTTTTTCAAGTCATTTGGATAAACACCAAGGAGTACAATTGCTGGATCATATGGTAAGAGTATGTTTAGTTTTGTAAGAAACTGCCAAACTGTCTTCCAAAGTGGCTGCACCATGTTGTATTCCCATGATCAATGAATGGGAGTTCCTCTTGCCCTAACACCCTCACTAGCATTTAATGTTATCAGTATTCTGGATTATGGCCTTTATAATAGGTGTGCAATGGTATCTCATTGTTGTTTTAATTTGTACTTCCCTGATATCATGATGTGGAGCATCTTTGCATGAGCTCATTTTCCACCTGTGTATCTTCCTCAGTGAGGGGTCCTTCAGTTCTTTTGCCCACTTTTTAATCTGGTTATTCAACTTTTTATTGTTGAGTTTTAAGAGCTCTTTGTATGTTTTGGGTCATGGTCCTTTATCAGATTTGTCTTCTGCAAATATTGTCTCCCTGTCCATGGCTTGCATTTTCATTCTCTTGACCATCTTTCCTAGAGAAATTTTGTGTTTTTTATGTTTTTTTTATTTTAATAAAGTCTCTCTCATTAATTTTTTCTTTCATGGATCAAGTCTTTGATGTTCCCCCTAAAAGGTCATTGCCATTCCCAAGGTCATGTAGTTTTTCTCCTATGTTGTCTTCTAGGAGTTTTATAGTTTTATGTTTTATATTCAGGTCGTACTCCATTTTGAGTTCATTTTTGTGTCAAAGAAAATACCAAATGCACAGCCCAGCCCAGCCAATATTTTCTTTTCTTTTTTTTTCAGTATATGAAACTTCCCAACTTTTATTAGTTCACAAAAATAAAATCCAAGGGAAAAATCATAGCATTCACAGAAAACTGTGTATATACTGCCAGGGACATCTTACATGGACAACTGATGAGGTTTAAAAAGACTAAAGGATTGCAAAGAAAACTTTCAATTACTGAATGCTCTTCTGTCTGACAGTTTTGTCTGTAAAGTCAGCCAATATTTTCTTAAGGGCTCCAATGTTATGGAAACTTCTGAAGAGGAGCTTCCAGGTACTTAAACCAAGTTTAGTAACTAGTGTTGATGCACGTGCCAGTTAATCCTGGGTGATTCCGACCTTGGAGATAAGAACATTTTCATTCAATCATTCTTCTACACAATATTCATTCAGAAATATTTACTAAAATGTCTCCTTCTGTGAGGCATTTTTCTAGGGGATGAACTATATCTGAAGATGTTGTATGAAACTGAAAAATCACAAATTTTTATATTTATGGAGCTTATATTCTAGTGGGAGAAAATAAAGAAACTATAATGTATATTAGCTATTGGTAAGTGCTGTATATATAATATGGGAAAAAAGAATAGGCAATTTGGGGTGGAATTTGCAATTTTAAATACAGTCACATAAGATTCATGGATAAGATAATCTTTTGAGGAAAGATCTAAAGGAGATAAAGGAGAATGTTGTGCAGTTATCTGTAAGGAGAAGAAGGGGAAAAGCAGGCAGACATTAAATCAGAGAAGTAATGAGTGGGGAAGGTTAGGTAGGAATTTATATGCTTTTAGTCTGAGTGAGATGGAAAGTTACAGAGAGTAAACTGAATAGATACTATGGAATAGTATCCATACTTACTATTCTCCTTATAGTTGGAGAATTCCACAACCAAGTTTTCTAGGTCTCCAGCTTAGAGACAGTAGATCATGGAACTTCTCAGTTTCCTTAGTTGTGGAAGCCACTTTCTCATAACCAATCAATTTTTTTCTCTCATATCTAGAGTGTATATTACATAAATATTATATATACATATTTTATGGTAATATATAAAATATATACCCTATGTCGTACATATCATATAAACATATATTTACATATGAATATAAGTTTTTAAACATAAATATAAATATTATATAAATATATTTATAAAATATATATGTGTATAGATAGACAGTTAAGCCATTGGTTCTGTTTCTCTGGAGAATCCTGACTAATACAGGATTTAAGTTCAGATTTTTTCAGATATGGTATGTCAAATAAGATGATTCTTGTTTGGTTGCCTCTGCATCTGATGGCTATTAGAGCCATTAGCTGGGGTGTGTGAGTGTGTGTGTAC
>RCUC01110965.1:0-10386 GCA_003697995.1 Taxidea taxus jeffersonii
TGGAAAAGGGGCCCCTGCCATTCCCACCCTGCTGTGACTGGCTCCCTTTTGGCTAGGGATGAGGTTTGCCTTGGCTTTGATTCCTCATTAATTATCCTCGAAGGTTAATTCTGTAAGTGCCAGTAATGACCAAGAGTTAATTTCTCTCTCTCCTGCCTACCTCACTTTTTCAACTTTTTTTTTTTTCTTTAATGGGCCATCCAAGCTTGTTGGAATGTTTACCAAAGCAGGATAGTTAGAGATGTATATAGATGAACCTTGTCAGAAGGATCTAGAGGTAGAATTAACGTGAGAGGAGTAATTGTCAGGTGAATAATTACCTGGAAACCTCAGCAGGGAGACTGCTGGGGTTCTCTAATTATTTATCTTCTCCCAATTTTCTTCTCTTTGAACTGTCGGCATGGGGGTGTACGGGGGTGGCATGTAGAGCAGGAGGTGTTATTTTGGATTTCCCCTCTTGATTGTGAAATACTTTCTGAGGGGGCCTCAGCCAGGATGCAGGTTGTCCAGTCAGGCCCTTTGTGATTTGCAGGCCACTTTCACACTCATGACTTCATTTGGATCCTCTTGAGTGCTCTCTGACGTGGATGGTGCTGTTAGCCCCATTTGCAGGTGGGAAAACCAAGGTTCCTATGGGTGAGTTTACTCCCCACAAGCCACACAACGAATACATGGTGTAACTGAGGGTCAGAGCCAGGCTTCTGATTCTCTCCGGCCCTCTGGCTGCCTTCTACTTTCCCCTGGTGGCTCCTGCCCCCTCCCAAACACCCTGGCTGGCTGCGTTCCTCCTGCACGAAGCCCAAATGCTCTGCTGCGAATAACCTGCTTCCTTATAGGCTGGTGGCCGCACCCCTTCCTCAGGCAGCTCATTTTCCATTTTAAGATTTCCTGTTTGAACCAAAGGGCAAAGATCTCGGCAGTATCAGCCTGGAGTTGGGCTTCTGTGTGTATAAAGGGGAGCCTCGGCCCCTGCCCTCTGTTTGTTCACGGGCCTTATCGACGGAGCCCAAGTCCCAAGTTCAGAGGTTCCAGTTCCTTCCCGATTTGCTGGGTAAAGTCCGGCCTTCTGTGCAGGCGGCCAGGGCCAGCGGCCAGCCTGGAGCCAGCATTCATTTATGGCCGGGCAGTGCTTCCGTCCTGCCTGTCGAGCCACTGGCTGCAGCAGATAGACAGATGGACAGATGGATGGATGTGGGGACTACAGGGTGTCTTCTCTTCTTTCCTCCCTTTTGCCCTCTGCCGTGGGCTGACTGATCTGGTACCCTCCTGGCCTGGGCAGCCATGTGTCCCTGCAGCCTCTTTGAATGTAGAGTGTCTTTGGAGGGCCAGTCTGGCCTTGCAGGCCAGTATGTGCACTCATGCTCACTCCCGTGTTCCTGCACAAGCATAGGAGCCCAGCTAACACCAGGGATCTCCACGGCTGAGTCCTTTCCCAGAGAGAGGCACTTAACTGGTGCCATTTTTATGGGGCATAATAAGGACTATCGCTGGAAGAACAGCTTGCTGGTTGGAAGGCCCTTTCATCTCCTAGTCTCATCTCATCTTTGGGACCATCAGGAGTCACCCGGATAGTTATCGCCTCCATTGTACAGATGAGCAAAAGGAGCTCAGAATCAATGGCTTTGTTCCATCAGCCCTTTATCCAATTAGAGGAGACAGAGATGCTGTCCCTATTTAGGTTGCTCAGAAATCAGAGAACAAAATCAGTGATTGCAAGGCAGGGCACAGAATGCCGCCCTGGGGTGCTTGTGGGAGCAAGGAACTGGGGTGTGGGGGTGGGCTCAGGAGATGCTTCCACAAGATTTGTCCAAAACCCCCTTTGAAGCAAAAGTAGGCCCGGAGCAGGATTGTGGCTCTCAACTGGCCTTGACAGGACGTTCCCCACCTGTCAGAGTCCCTGCACAAATGATCTGTGAGGCTCCTTTTACATAGACTCCCACAAGCCTGTAGGTCCCTTCACTGGAAAGTCAGTCCCACAAGAGGAGGGGCTTCATCTGTTTTGGGAACTGCTTTGTTGCCAGGGCCTAAAAAGGAGCCTGGCCGACTCGATAAATATTTGCTGTTGAATGAACAGATGCACATCAGTGCACACACACACACGCATATACACACACACACACACTCACACACACATGATGTATATGTGCCGCTCTGTATCTCAGCACTGTAGAGTCCACAAGCTGAAGGAAGCTCCTAGAATAGTACAGATTGCTGTGGGGCAAAGCCAGAGGCAAAGCCATAGAGACGTGATCTAAGCCTCCTATGTGTCCCCAAAAGACCATGGGACCAGGTGTTGGTATTGGGGCACCGATGTTCTTGTCCCATTTACATCCTTCAACTTTGGGTGACCTTATTTTGCCCAGTACAGAATAAGAAGGTCCTGTTGGCTGACCTTGGGAAGCCCCTTTCCTGTCTCAGCATTTGGCAAGTCTGGGAATGGGAGAGTGGCATTGGTCAGGAATTTCTCAAAGCTAAAGAGACTCCTCTTTCCAGTCTGAGAAGGCAGTCTAGTCTCTTTTTGCCAACCTTTGTGGCCAGAGAGATGCTGCCCTGTGGTCACAGCTGCCAGCCCTCTGGGCTCCTGCCTGCCTCTCCACTGGCCTGTCCTTTTCCGTGCTGGAGTGGATCCTGCCCACCCACCGGTGTGGCTCTGCCCATTTGAGCACAGCCTCCTCATTTCCTTTGTCAGACTGTGGTATCTGGGACGTGAGCAGCCTGGGGATGATGGGTGTCACTGTGTTCTCCTAGCCTGTGGTCATTTCTAGAGCCCCATGGTCCGTACAGGGTTCTGATGCAGAGATGCCAGTCTGGCCTGCCCTTTCTCCTTCTTCCCTCATAGCTGCTGAGCTGTGGTCTACAGCAGGATTTCTCTTGAGGCTCAGAGATTGCAGCACTGCTGGGAAATACCTGTAACCCCCAATAGGCCCTTAGCCTGCTGCCAGCATCTTCCCTGTAAAGCACCATTTAGAGAGGTCATGGGCAGGAAGGATGTTCCATCTGTCTGCCCTACCAGTCAGCCTCTTTTCTTTGAGCCTTTCCCATTGGCACTATCTTCCTTTCTTCCCCAGCCACATGATATCATGCTTTTCTATCCCCTGTCTCTGGGAGGGAACCTGCTTCAGTGGAACTTAAGGTTAGAAAGAATAGAGAGCCTTTTAATCCCAGCCCTGTTATAAATCAGCAGTGTGACTTGAGCCTCAGGTTTTCTTCTGGAAAATAATTATTTTTTCCCAGGCTTCTTATGAAGATTCTCTGAGATAATAATGTATGTCAGCCTCTGGGTCAGTAATAGCAGTGAACAATACCCTAGAATTAGCCCTGTGCTAGGCATTGTTCTGAGCATTCTGTGACCCTAGGAGACAGCTACTATTTACTCCCATTTTACAGGTAGGTTAAGTTGTGGCCCAAGGTCAGACAGGTTGTTAGCAGAGCTGGGGTCATGAAGCCAGCAGTCTGATTCTTAACTAGTACCCCACTGTTTTGGGAAGGTGTGTGTTTCCTGTGAACTGGTGGGCTCAGAGGTTCTCAGCTGGTACGGGAGCTGCTTGCCATTGGCCTTGATGAGACTCATCCTTGGACCATCTTGGGGTCTTCATCCACACCCTTATTCTCCCTTCCTTTTCCTTCACACATCCTCTCTTATGCCTCTAGCTGGCTCTGTTTTCTTGTTCTGTACCTGGGGGTGGAGGCAGAGCACCTTAGGCCAAAGATTTGTTAAGGAAGCTTAAACCGAAGTTTTATCTGTCTTTGTTGTCTGCCATTTTAAAGGAAGATAGAGATTGGCTTCTGAATAATTCAATACAGCAGACAGTAGTAACAAGGCAGGCCGGAGGCTGCCTCCCAGAGAGCTCAGAGCTCAGAGGCTTCACTACCAGGATTGTCCTGTAAGCCTGCCAGGAGCAATGGGGGCCAGGCTGAGAGGGGACTGGGAAATAAGTTCAGAGGTAGGAAAGTGTTGTGCCCATTTCACATACTGGAAGGGTGAGGGTCAGGGCCTGAAGCCAGCATTCATGATTCCTGATTGGGCATTTTTCTCTTAACTCTTTTGTTCCTTTTACATTTTAACTCTATTTTTAAAACTTCAGGGGAGAGAAGGAGGCCCTTGATGGCTTATGATGGCTGTTAATCCTACATTTAAGAGGAAAGCCCATTTTTAATCCTGAGGAGTCTGGGGCAGAATGAGATGGAGTTGGAGCTGCAGGAGGGGAGATGAAGTGACTTACCCAGGGGCCCATAGCCTGTGCTTCTTCTAAGAAGGCAGTGTACCCTCTCATTAGCTAGCTGAGGGCTCCTTCCAGGCAGAGAGTTTGAGAGAACAAACTGAAGGCAGCAGAGTGAGAACCATACGTTCCAGAAAGCCAGCGCTTTGGATTTGCAACCAGGCTCTACCATGGAGTTGCTGAGTCGTCTGCCCTGAACTTCTTCCTGTCTGGACTCACATGTCTTGCTGCACAAAGACATGCTCTCCACTGACCCTGGACACAGGGATCCAGGCTCAGTCACCTATTCCTATGTCCTTGCATTAGAGATCAGAGAATAGAGGTAGTCCTGGGGTGGGGGAGTGAAGATCTCTTTTTCCCTCCATCACTTAATTCTTCCCCAAGTCCTATAAGAGAGCGCTGGCTACCTCTTATCTCCTAACAAGATGGGCAGGCTTTTCCTCTTCTGACTTGAAAGAGGGAAAGGAGGGCAGGGTAGGGGTGGGGGCTTTACCTAGGACAGAGATAAGAAGCAGGGACCTCAGTTCTAAGGCAAAATCCCTTGTTCTGACACACTCTCAATTCAATACCAACCTCTAGGGGTTTGAGGTGGTAAGAAAGACATACTGAATGTATGTCATGTACATCCATGATAAATTACACCTGGACTTCAGAAGTGACCAAACGTGAACAAAAATAGGTGTGTTTTAGGGTCAAGGAAATACGATATTTACTTAGAAATGAAAATGTAGTGCCTTTAACTTATGATAAGATAATTGTGCTCCTCTGAGTCATTGTCATGCATTTGTGTTCATAAACCTCCCTCATTAAGTAGTAAGGGAACGTATTTTATCTTAATTCATTTTTTATAGGGCTGTGAATTCCTGCATTTATCTACCTTTGTTTTCCTGTGTAGACACAAGGCTGCCTGGCCTCACAGAGGTGAGATAACTTATTACCCAGCAGCTATTTCCCTGGAACCCAGCCTAGGGCTGAAGTGGGCTCTAATTCTCTTCTTATTGCCTGACCATAACCTTGGATGATTCACTCCATCTCTCTGTCTCTGTTTTCTTGTCTTCATGATGAAGTTAATCTATTCTGTCTCTCATGGGGCTGTTGTAAGGATTTAAGGAGATACTGCCACACCACCTCTGTGAAGAAGGAGCTGGTGTTGTCTAAAGCCCATGCATGGTCTTAGCCATTCCTCCACACTGTCCCAGTTACCATGAATGGCCCCATAAACATGACTCAGGGTTGGGTTGGCAGTATGCACTCCTGAGAAAGGGCAGGGGAAAGCCCATGGAGATTGGAACCAACTTAGTTGGAGTCTCTGAGGTTTCACTGCCTGGATTTAAAGCCCTGCCTGACCACCCATGAGCTATATGACTTTGAACTGGCACCCATTCACAAGCTGTATGACCCTGGATATGTGATCTTGTAACCCTTTAGCCTCAGTTTTCTCATCTGGGAAATGGGACTATTAATAAAATCTATCTCATAGGGTGGTTGCTGGGATTCAGTGAGAATATCAAATGCATGTATAAAGTTAGCACAGTAAAAAAGAGCCTTTATTATTTTTATTTTTTAATTAAAATTTTCTTTTAAAATATTTTATTTATTTATTTGGCAGAGAGAGACAGCAAGAGAGGAAACATAAGCAGGGGCAGTGAGAGAGGGAGAAGCAGGCTTCTCATTGAGCAGAAAGCCTGATGTGGGGCTCAAACCCAGGACCCTGGGATCATGACCAGAGCTGAAGGCAGACACTTAATGACTGAGCCACCCGGGTACCCCTATTACTATATATTTTTTTTAAAGATTTATTTATTTATTTTATTTATTTGACAGACAAAGATCACAAGTAGGCAGAGGGGCGGGGGGGGGGGGGAAGCAGGCTCCTGGCCGAGCAGAGAGCCCGATGCGGGGCTCGATCCCAGGACCCCGGGATCATGACCCGAGCCGAAGGCAGAGGCTTTAACCCACTGAGCCACCCAGGCACCTCCCCCCATTACTATTTTTAAATAAAAGTTTGTGCCAGCCCCTTTGCTAGATGCTTGCCATATATATATATATATATATATTCCCTCTGTAAGGGAGGTGTTATTTGCTTCATCTTGCAGGTGGAGAAACAGTCTTGGAAAGGTTAGAAACTCCCTTTTAGTAAGTCAGAAGTGAGATTAGGCTCCTTCCACTCAACTCTGCTGCTTTCTTGACTCTGTAGTGGAAAAAAATGCAGCTTTCCTTGTGTTTGACTGTGGTGCCCTCTCATTCATTGCCAAACTGGGGTCCAAGACTCCTTGGAAAGCTCCTCATTGAAAGTCTCCTTCTGCCTCAGTGACTCTGGAGACCCTTGGAGTTGACTTTGATAGCCCTTGACATTGACAGAGTCAAGTAGAGTGGATCCCCCAGCCCACCTTTCCATAACCCTGCCAGTTCCTCCAGTTAGCTACTGAAGCCTCCTGCTCAGAGCTTTTGTCAGTTTCCAGCTTCCCTGCAGCTGACACCAGCAGGTTCCCTTGTAAACTCAGATCCGCTCTCCTGGGTCTGCATGGAAACCTCAGTGACTGCTAGAGAGCTCCACTGGGAAGGGATTCGGCATTGTCAGTTTCTCTCTGGCTACACCTCACCTGGAAGTTTGATCCCTTCCAACAGCAGAATCCCCCTTAAACTCTAAGGGCATTAGGGCAGTAGGCTAGGTGTAGTTCACTGTATGCTGTCTATGATCCAGGCACCAAGGTGCTTGATCTTTCATCAGCTCAGTCCATCCTCATGACAGCCTCACCATGCAGGTGTTACTGTCCCGGTTCACAGCTGAGGGATGTTACAGTCTGTGGTGGTACAAATCATAGGCTCTGGAGTCAGGTTTCCTGGGTTCAAATCCAGTAACTTCATCAACTAACTATATGACCTTGGGTACTTGACTTCAGCTGTCAGAGCTTCTGTGTACTCTTCTGTGAAATGTGAATTACAGTAATGCTAAATTTCATGGGTGATGGGGAGGATTCAAGTAGATACTTGAATGTTGTAATGGTAGCAGAGGCTGATACTGCTGGAGTAGAATGACCAGAGAGGGGAGTCCCCTACCTCGGGGCACGTAGCCAGGAAGAAGTTGAACTAAGTTTGTCTGGAATCTGCCCTTATCAACACCATCACATTTTCTCCCTTTGCTGAGCTTCTGACTCAGAGCAGTTTCAGACCAACCCTAGAGCCTGCCAACAGGCTGTTGAGGGGCAAAGGCAACCATAGCGGCCGCTCTAGGGATATTGGTCAACAAGGACCTAACAGCTCATGTTGTTCAAAGATAAACAGTTCACAAACCATCAGAGCCTGATTCTTGTGGCCCATGTAGTGCAGGCATGCAGGGAATATGTCAGGCTCTACCATTCCAAGAGGACTGGGTAGCTCATTCGCTAGTTTTATGGACTCTTCCAGTGAATGTCTGTGCTTCTAAAGGGAGAGAGAGGAAGAATACCCAAATCCAGTCTGGAGGAATAGACTGTATAGCCAGCACCTGAGTTGGGGCTGGAGAAGAGAAATATTTGGGTCCTGCCTTCTCTCTGCCCAGCACACAGCCAGGCGCCCCTGCATGTGAGCAGGTGGTGTTCTTCTCCTCATCCTATCACAGAAGAGCTCAGAGTGGAAGGGTCTAAGGTCTGCATGAAGAAGTGGGAATGTGGCTGAGCCCTTCTGGTCTTCTTCAGTGCCTCTAACACACCAACTCCTTTTTTACCCCATGCCCTTCGTGCTAGCCTCTCTGCCCAGAACTTTTCCTATGCATACTTTCACATTCTAAGGGATTCTTTCTTTAAGCTCTTTACTTGCACACTTGCTTTGTTTGCTCATTTACCCTTTTAAATTAAAAATTGTTTTGGGGGCGCCTGGGTGGCTCAGTTGGTTAAGCAGCTGCCCTCAGCTCAGGTCATGATCCCAGCGTCCTGGGATCGAGTCCCACATCGGGCTCCTTGCTCGGTGGGGAGCCTGCTTCTCCCTCTGCCTCTGCCTGCCATTCTGTCTGCCTGTGCTCACTCTCTCACTCTCTAACAAATAAATAAAAAAATTTAAAAAAAATCTTAAAAAAAATTGTTTTGGGTAGGTTTCTCCAGTAAAAACATAAGTGCCAAGAGAGCAGGGAGGGCATTGTTTGTCTTATTCCTTGTTGCCGACTCAGGACCTACAACAGTGCTTGGCACTCAGTAGGTGCTCAGAGTTTTCTCAATGAAAATATGAGAACTAAGGATCTGATTGAAAGTTCAAGCATGAACTGCTATTCCACACTATTTTTTTAAATGATAACAATTTTATTAAGCTATAATTCATACACCACACAATTTACCTGTTGAAAGTGTATCATTCAATGGATTTTAGTATATTTATAGAGTAGAACATTTTCATCACCTCAAAAGAAACCCCCTGCCCATTCATTAGCAGTCACTCCCTATTCCATTGTCCCCAGCCCCTGGCAACCTTAGTCTATTTTCTGTCTCTATGGATTTACCCATTCTGGACATGTCATATAAATGGAATTATACATGGTCTTTTGTGACAGGCTTTTTTTTTTTTTTTTTTGACAGAGAGATCACAGGTAGGCAGAGAGGCAGGCAGAGAGAGAGAGGGGGAAGTAGGCTCCCCAATGTGGGGCTTGATCCCAGGACCCTGAGACCACGACCCGAGTTGAAGGCAGAGGCTTAACCCACTGAGCCACCCAGCGGCCTTTTACAGGCTTCTTACACTTCATATAACATTTTCAAGCTCCATCCTTAGGTATATCAGTACTTTGTTCCTTTTTGTGCCAAATAATAGTCCATTGTATGAATATAGTGCATTTGGTTTATCCCATCGTCAGTTGATGGGCATTTGGTTGTGTATACCTTTGGGCTGTTATGAATAATGTTGCTTGGAACATTCATGTACAAGTTTCTTTTCTTTTCCTTTTTTTTTCTAAGTTGGTTTTTTTTTTTTTTTAATTTGACAGAGAGAGAAAGGGAGAGAGAGAGAGAAAGGCAGGTTAGAGGGAGAAGGAGAAGCAGGCTCCCCACTGAGCAGAGAGCCTGACATAGGGACTCAATCCCAGAACCCTGGGATCATGACTGGAGCCAAAGGCAGATGTATAACCAACTGAGCCACCCAGGCACCCCATGTACAAGTTTCTATATGGAGATATGTTTTTATTTCTTTTCGGATAGATCTTAACTTTGATTTTTAATTCTCTTTTGCCAGCCAGATACAGAAGACTCCCCCTTGAATGGGGAGAGCCTGGCTTCCCTAGAGGAGGAGGTGATCTGCCTTGTTCCCTTTCCATCTGCATCTGCTCAGGCTTTGCCCTCCAGGGACTGCCCAGCTGGGTCCTGGGAGAGAGGAAGCCTTTCTGTCTAGGTGGCCAGGCAAGCCTGACATCCTCTTGGCTTGGAGTTGCTACCTTTGGTAGCTCCCCTACCTTTCATCTTTATAGAGGGAGAACAAAGATAAAAATGTTTTGTCCCTAGACAAAAACAGACACAGTATTTTTTAATTTTTTTTTTAAAGATTTATTTATTTACGGGCCCCTGGGTGGCTCAGTCGTTAAGCGTCTGCCTTCGGCTCAGGTCATGATCCCAGGGTCCTGGGATTGAGCCCCGCATCAGGCTCCCTGCTCGGTGGGAAGCCTGCTTCTGACTTTCCCACTCCTCCTGCCTGTGTTCCCTCTCTCACTGTGTCTCTCCCCATCAAATAAATAAAATCTTTAAAAAAAAAGATTTATTTATTTATTTGACAGAGAGAGATCACAAGCAGGCAGAGAGGCAGGCAGAGAGAAGGGTGGAAGCAGACTCCCCGCTGAGCAGAGAGCCTGATGTGGGGCTCAATCCCAGGACCCTGAGATCACGACCTGAGCCGAAGGCAGAGGACTCAATCCTCTGAGCCACCCAGGCGCCCCCAGACACAGTATTTTAATGATTAACATCATAACATTGTTGCTGGTCTGCACAGTCCTCCTGGTGTCAGTGGTCAGTGGCTTCTCTGCTGCTGGCCCCCTCAGGCTTTCCCCTGGGTGAAGAATAATTTCATATGGATTCAGTGCTTCCCTGTGAAAGTCCCTGTTCATCCCACCTTTATGCCAGCCTGCCTGGCATGCTCTGGGAAGTTCTAAAATGATTCCCCATATTCCATGAGCTTCTTTCATCTGCCCCTGGATGCTCTGATGGGTACTTTCATC
>RCUC01110967.1:0-13827 GCA_003697995.1 Taxidea taxus jeffersonii
CCCCCCCACCAGCGTCCTGCCCACAATCCAGACCCCCAATTCCTTCACGTTCCCAGATGCACCGACCCTTCTTCTCTCCCCCAGATGGGCCACCTGGCTGCCCAGATGTGCCATGACAGCCCCCGATCCAGATGAAGCCTCTTTCTGTGTGTCTAGGGCGGGGAATCAGCCTTTACCGGCCTCCCCAAATGTGGCCCCCACTACTCTTTTCCTCTTTATGGATTCAGCCCTGTCTGGGGGGGAACCGGCCCGCCCCCCACCTGTTCCCTTCCCCGCTACTCCCTTGCGGGCCCCATTCACTTGTTGGTGCGAGGCGGGGGCAGACGGGGCGCCCCCTCCCCCCTGTGAGTCTAGCGCCCAGCCTGCGCGCCTCTGGCTGCGCGCCCAGCCCCACGCGCCCCCGCGCGGCCGCCGGGGAGGGAGTGGTGGGGAGGGGGGGCCTGAGCGGGGGCGCGGCCGCCCTCCCCCGCAGGCGGGCGGGCGCGGCCGGGCCCCTCGGGCGGGCTGGGGCGGCGGCGCGGTGGAGCGCGGCGCTGCAGCCATGGCGGGCGGCGCGCGGGTGTCGCTATTGGTGCTGCTGGCGCTGCTCGGGCCGCAGCCCGTGCTGGGCCGGCCCCGAGAGCGTCTCCGCGTGCGCTTCACCCCGGCCGTGTGCGGCCTGCGCTGCGTCCATGGCCCCACCGGCTCCCGCTGTACCCCGACCTGCGCGCCCCGCAACGCCACCAGCGTGGACAGCGGCGCGCCCGGCGGGGCGGCCCCGGGGGGACCCGGCTTCCGCGCCTGTGAGTGCGGGGTGGTGGTCCCGCGGGAGGGGTTCCCTGGGGGAGGAGGGTCCCCAGGGATGGGAGAGACAGTCCCCCAGGGAGAGGGAGCCCAGATTCGGTATGCAGGAGCGCTGGGGAATCCCTGGGGTATTTAAGGAAGGGGGACTTAAATTCCTGGCCTTTGGGGTTGAGTCCTGAGGGTCCCGATTTTGCAAGCAATGAGGATTCTCAGGGACCTGTGTCGTCACACGTGAGGGGACTGGGGCCAGCTTCCATGCCTCTGAGTTAAAGCGGGAGATACCAGAACTGAGGGGCCTGGAGCTTGGGGGAAGGGGGCCCCAATTCTGAGGTTGTAAGGAATCCCTGGAGACCAAGAGGATTTCAGGGCCCTGAGGGGTGTCCCAGTTTCTGTCTTGGGTGGGAGGCATTATTAGAGTCCAGGGTGAGAATGCCTGTGAAGAGGGGGATTGGGGTGAGGAAAGTTGATCCCAAGAGCTGAGAGGGAAAGGGTCCCTAGAAGGAGGGTCTCTTCAGGCTACTGAATTGCAAAGGTCCCACGTGGGAGAGAAATCCAGATAGGAGGCCTGGAGGAAGGGGCGCCCCCTGGGGGGCAGAGGGGACAGGAGGGTGTTCACGGGGCACCTCTATAGTAGGAAGCCCCCCCCTCCTCAGGTGAGGTGGGGAGGGCGAGCCACCTGTTGGCTCCAGGATGCAGGGATGGGTGGGCTCTCAGGGTTGGGGCCTACCTGCCCCCAACCTCAGAGGCCCTCTGGAGTGGGGAGTGGGGGCCCCTGGCTCTGAGAACTCGCCCAGCCTGGCCCCCAGCCAATCCAGCCCTGGCCGGCGTGAGCTCATCTCCCGCCTCAGCACCCCCCCCTCCCCACCCCTGCCACCCCCCCCCCCCCCCCCCCCCCCTTCCTACACTCACTCCCGGCCCAGCCCCAATGCGCCCGTGCCAGGCGCCGTGCCCAGGCGGGTGCCAAGCCCCTGGAGGCTCAGGAGGGGCATGTGAAGGGGGGCTGACCCTGGCAGGACCCCGATGTTCTCAGCTCCTTATTCCTCTGGAGGTGTGGGGCATGGAGTTGGCTGTACCCATGTAACCAGCCATCCGGGGTGTGGGAGCCCCAAGGGAGCTGGGTGGAGAAAAGGTGGAGAAAAGCCCGTGGAGGCTGGAAAATGCTCTGAGATCTAGCTGGATTACTGTGACCACCACCAGAGACCCTTCCTATTCTGGAATCATGATTCCTAGTTAAGATTCTCCTGATACTCAATTAAGGACCCTTATTAGGGCACTCTGGACTCCCTTAAGTCGGGAAGCTCAGCATTTCAGCCTTCAGACCCTAAGCCTCCTCCCCACCCCATCAACAGACTCCAGAGACCAGCCCCTCCAGTAAAGTTCCCTCCCATTCTTCTGATGTAATCCCCCCAAACTGTGCCCCTCACCAGAGAACTCTGTAGTCTTGTCCCTCAGCTACTCCTCCCTACTTCTCAGAGAAACCCCAGATTACAAACCCCGTACAGCGATAACTCCATTCCTTCGCTGAATTCTCTTTCCACAGAAGACTACCATTCTCTTGTATTTCCAACTGAGTGCCATCAGACCCCTGATTCCTGTCTTTCCAAGCCCTGCTTTTCCAGCTGACCCCCTCCCCAGGAACTTCTGATCCATCTGTCTCCAGAGAACCCCAGAACTGCTCTTGATCAGCTGGTTCTCACAAGAAGACTCTGCAGACACTGTGCTCTCTGTGCAGCCATTAATCCAAAAACTTGGGCATCTAATCCCTTAGCTGAGACGGGATGGGGATCCACAGTATCTAAGAATCTTCCCAGACAGTTGAGGCTCCTGTGTGCTGGGGACTCCCAGGGAATCCCACTTCTCCATGTAAACCCTATTCTCAGCACCCTGTCCCCCAGAAGGCACTAGAGTCCTGTTTTCTAGGTAACTCTCCCCAAAAGAATTTAACAGACTTCTAATGAAAGGGAGCTTCGGTTTCCTCTAAGCTAGGCCCTCTTTCCATTCTAGAAACCTTGAGCCATCTTTGAATCCCAGAGCACTGCACTCTATCTGATCTCCTTCCAGGAGTCCAGTCTCTATCCTTCTAAACAGAAGGGTCTCCCTCTCTGCTTTTCCCCTCTCCACTGTGTGTCTCAGAATCCCACACACGCCTTCCTGGACGGCCCCAGCCGCCTGCCCCCTTCCTCCCTCCGCACAGCTGTCTCCAGCTGTTCTCTGCAGCCCCGGGGGAGAAAGGGAGGGGGTGCCCTCTCAGGATACGTCCGGCCTTCTTTGGCTCAGAGGACTCGGGGCTCCCCAAGGGTCCGGAATGCGGAGCCGCCGCCCTACCCCCGCCGCACCCCTCTCTTTGTTTACCCCGCCGCACAGCTGGCAGTGCCCCGCCCAGAGGTGGCCAGGGGCCCAGCGAGGGCGCGCAGAGGGGAGAGAAGGCGCGTCCCCGTCGCGGCCCCGCCCCGGGGCTACAGGAGGCGGGAAGGCAGAGCGAGAACTCTGCAGCCGGAGCCGGAGGGGACGTGGGCGGAGACAAAGCGCGGTGGGTGGGGCTAGGACGCCCAGATAGCCAAGGAGGTGGGGCGGGAGGAGTGTGAGCTGGGGGAAATCCGCGTGAGGAAAGGCGAGTGGGCGGGGCTAAAGGCATCTGGTTAAACACCTTGACGGCCGAGGTTTAGAATTCGGCGGATAGGAGATAATGTGGGCGAGTAGCTTAGAAGGGGACGCACAGCCAGTGGATGGAACCTGAGGCTCGTGGACCTCTGCAGACGGGATGTGCGTGTGCCTAGAATGGTAAAGAGACAGAGTTGGGAGACGGGAGTGGTGCCAGGGAGGCGGTCAAAATGTCGATTTAGTCAATGGAAGAGACCAGCGCCCGGCCTGCGTAGCTAAGGACCAAGCCAGACGATTAGATGGGCGGGGCTAACAGCTTGGTAAAGAGCGAGAGTGGTCCGGGCTGAACCAATGGGCGGGGACAGCGCTGTCTGGGTGGGGCTGGAACGCCTGGACCCGGCCTCAAAGTGGGACTGGAGAGGAAGGGCGGAGTGACCTGAGAGTGAATGAGGAGCGGGAGGGCCTGGGGAGCTGATCCAGGGGGCGGAGCTATACCAAAGGGCAGGACGATTGGACCCAGCCAGTGCAGGTGGCCAGGGTTGGTGGGGGTGACACAAGACAGCTCAAGGCGGAGCGACTTACAACGAGGTCATATGTTGAGTATAACGTTAAGGTCTGAGCTAGCCTCTCTCTCCCCCCCAGTCCTGTGTCCCTTGATCTGTCACAACGGCGGTGTGTGCGTGAAGCCTGACCGCTGCCTCTGTCCCCCGGACTTCGCTGGCAAGTTCTGCCAGCTGCATTCTTCGGGCGCCCGGCCACCGGCCCCAGCCATGCCGGGCCTCACCCGCTCTGTGTACACCATGCCACTGGCCAACCACCGCGACGACGAGCACGGTGAGGAGAGTGAGGCCCGGGTCCCCTCTGCCCCATCTGTTCACGATCTCGCCATTTCTCTGACCCTCATCTTTCCTGCCTTCCCCTGAGTACCCCTCTCCAGCGCGCCCTTCTCCCCGTTCCTAATCCCAGTCCGTAAGAACCCGTGGCGACACCCCTTTGCCCTGCCGTGCCTCCCTCCAGGCGTGGCGTCCATGGTGAGCGTCCACGTGGAGCACCCGCAGGAGGCGTCCGTGGTGGTGCACCAGGTGGAGCGTGTGTCCGGCTCTTGGGAGGAGGCGGACGCCGAGGCAGTGGCACGGGCGGAGGCGGCGGCGCGGGCGGAGGCGGCGGCGCCCTACACTGTGCTGGCACAGAGCGCGCCGCGCGAGGACAGCTATTCGGATGCCTCCGGCTTCGGTTACTGCTTTCGGGAGCTGCGCGGAGGCGAAGTGAGACGAGGCGGGTGGGGAGGGGCCCGGAGCGTGCCACCACGCGGGGGTGCGCTCACCCAACACTTTTCCGCAGTGTGCGTCCCCGCTGCCCGGGCTCCGGACTCAGGAGGTGTGCTGCAGAGGGGCAGGCTTGGCCTGGGGCGTTCACGACTGCCAGTCATGCTCGGAACACCCGGGTAAGCCCCAGGACGTCCCTGAGGTTCTCGGAGCTGGGGAGAGGGGATAACCCCGTGGCTCCTGGTATTCTGCCCACAGACAAACCGTCTTCACAAAATCTAGCCACACCTGCCCAGCTGTGGGGATCATTTCCAGTCTAGAGCTATCCATACCGCTCTGGGACCGCCCACTCCACTTTCTGTCTTTGGCTACTCTGTTCTCACCCCACCTTTTTTAAAAAAATTTATTTATTTGTTAGAGAGAGAGAGAGCGAGCACAGGCAGACAGAGTGGTAGGCAGAGGCAGAGGGAGAAGCAGGCTCCCCGCAGAGCAAGGAGCCTGATGTGGGACTCGATCCCAGCACGCTGGGATCATGACCTGAGCCGAAGGCAGCTGCTTAACCAACTGAGCCACCCAGGCATCCCTCACCCCCCCTTTTTTTTTTTTAATTTTTTAAAAAGATTTTATTTATTAGTTAGAGAGAGAGAGAGAGCGAGCACAGGCAGAGGCAGAGGGAGAAGCAGACTCCCTGCCGAGCAAGGAGCCCGATGTGGGACTCGATCCCAGGAGGGATCATGACCTGAGCCCAATGCAGCCGCTTAACCCACTGAGCCACCCAGGCGTCCCACCCCACCTTTTTAAAAAAAATATTTTATTTATTTTTTTGAGACAGAGAGAGATCACAAATAGGCAGAGAGGCAGGCAGAGAGAGGGGGAAGCAGGTCCCCTGCTGAGCAGAGCGCCCAATGCGGGGCTCGATCCCAGGACCCCGACATCATGACCTGAGCTGAAGGCAGAGGCTTAACCCACTGAGCCACCCAGGCGCCCCTCACCCCACCTCTATGCCACGGCCCCACTCATGCATTTTTGGAGCCTCCCACGTTGCCTTCTGTCCCACCTCCTACCTACGGCTCTTGCTGCACTCAAGCCATGCTCAAGCCGCACCCAACATCTTTTAACCCCTCCCATCCCTCTTTAGTCCCCGCCCACCTATTTTCGCTCCGCCTGCCCCTGGCCCACCCCTCTCTCCTCTCCACAGGAATTTCAGACCGAGTAGGCACCCCAGATGGACCGTGTCCAACCGGCTTTCAAAGGGTTAATGGGTCCTGCCAAGGTAAGCCTCGGGGGGGTGGGGGGGACCCCCCTCCGTGGGGGGGACACGGAGCAGGAGTGGGAAGGGCTTGGCTCTATGAGCTGGGCTGGCAGGGAGCTCGTCCCTGAAGCTACTGAGACCATGGCATTCCCGGCAGATGTGGATGAGTGCGCGACCGGTGGGCGCTGCCAACACGGGGAGTGCGCGAACACGCACGGCGGGTACACGTGCGTGTGCCCCGACGGCTTCCTGCACGACTCATCCCGCAGCAGCTGTATCTGTGAGCCACCGGGAGTGGGCTGAGGCTGTATCCCGAGTCTGCCCTCCCAGCCCTCAGACCCATTCCAGAGCATCCCTGGGCCTAATTCCCTTAGACTCCCCAGGTCCTGTCAGACTCCCCCCAGTCACTCTTATTACACCCCCCTCAGAACGTCTCAGACTTTTACACACCCTCGGGCTCCCTAGACCTAGACCTTCTTCACCCTCTAAGGGTTCTTCCCCTCTAAGAACCCTTCAAACCTTAGGTCTGTATCCCTTCAGATCTTCAGATTTTCTTCAGCTCTTCTCAGGCCCCGAATCCCTTCGTCTCCCTCCCCCACCAGACCTTCTGCAGACCCCGAGATCCTTCTCAGATTCCCTCATTCCCTCCCCAGGCCCCAAACCTTTCTGAGACCTCCAGACCCCTCACCTCTCCTTCAGACCCTTTCAGACCTCTTCTGAATGGCCTTTACACCCACTAAACCCTCCCGGGGGCTATCCTCCTGTCTCCCAGATCCCCTACTTCCGCTACACTCCCAAGCCCGCCCTGAATAATTTTCACCCCCACCGCTAGCCCAGCACGTGATCTCAGAGGCCAAAGGGCCGTGCTTCCGCGTGCTCCGCGACGGTGGCTGCTCGCTGCCCATTCTGCGCAACATCACCAAGCAGATCTGCTGCTGTAGCCGCGTGGGCAAAGCCTGGGGTCGAGGCTGCCAGCTCTGCCCGCCCTTCGGCTCAGGTGAGCGCCTCCCGCCTGGCCTATCTCTAGACTTGATTAACCTGTTGCCCAACCTAGGCCCCGCCCCCGGGCCCTAGCCTTGGCCACGCCCCCAGCCCCGTAGCTCCTCGGACTGGACTCCGGCCGGGCCCCACCCCACCTTTGGCCACACCCACCCCTGAGACGCACCCCTGAGTCACCGCCAGACTTGACAACCGCTAGCCCTTTGGATATGCTCCTTGCCCAACCGTGTCCCCAAGCTTTGGCCAAGCCCTAAGTTCCTGAGACCCTGCCTTCAGCCTAGGCTCCTTCTTGGGCCTCACCCCAGACACCCCGTTTCCTGAGACACTTCCCCGGCAGTCTGCCTTCTGCTTAAAGCCAGACCCTTTGACAGACTAAACCAGATTCCACTCTCAACCCTTGTCCCTGTCCCTATCCCAAATAAGGAAAAACACCCTTGGTCGCACCCTTAGCCTCTGAGATGTCCCATTCTTTGGCCAGGATACTACCCCAAACCAGCATCCAGCCCAAACCCCTGACCCACACCTAAAGCCAAGCCCTGCCCCCAGTCAAGGCCAGATTCTAGACTCCTCTTCTCATTCCCTCCTGCTTTCACGTTCTGTCTCTCTCCCTCCCTTTCTTGTTCCCAGAGGGTTTTCGGGAGATCTGCCCTGCTGGCCCTGGCTACCACTACTCGGCCTCTGACCTCCGCTACAACACAAGACCCCTGGGCCAGGAGCCTCCTCGAGTGTCCCTGAGCCACCGGGCTCCACCTTCCACCCCTAGGTCACCCACAGGTGAGCTGGCTTCTGGAGAAGGAGATGTCATCTCCAAGGGGAGGGCTCAGCCTCATAAGGAAAAGAGGGGAGAGAGGCGGGGGGACACCCAAATCCAGGTCTCCATTCTCTGGTACCCCTTCTTTGCCAGGCTTTCTGCCCACGCGCCGTCCAGAACTCCCACCTGAGCCCAGGCCGGGCCCTGAGCTTCCCCTGCCCAGCATCCCTGCCTGGTCTGGCCCTGAGATCCCTGAATCAGGTGCAGTAGAGGGAATCGAGGGCGACGATGGGGGTATTACAGGTGGGGATTCTAGCGGGGAGCTCCAAGGTGAAGATCTCAGGATAGGGATGTTACAGCCAGAGGAGTTAAGGAACTGGTGGAAAGAGAGAAAGGTTTCGAGGGTCAAGTGTTGGGTAACATTAGGAGCTGGTGTCAGACAGGCCTGAGTTCAAGTTCTCTGTCAATTAAGCAAGTCATTTAACCTCTCTGAGCTCAGAAGCGGACTTGTGGAGGGACATCCATGAGGGTGTCTTAGGCAGAGGATCGGAGGGGATTTTACTGGGATGAAGGGGACAGAGGATTCAGAGATGGGGGAACCCTGGCTGTCTGGACCGACCCCCACCCAGGTTCCTCCGCGGGCGTGTGTCAGCGCAATCCCCAGGTCTGTGGCCCGGGACGCTGCATCCCGCGGCCCAGTGGCTACACCTGCGCTTGCGACTCCGGTTTCCGGCTCAGCCAGCAGGGCACACACTGCATCGGTGAGCCCGGCAGTGGGGGTGGACGAAGGCGGGGCGGGGGTTGGGCTCTGCCAATCGCCTCCTGACCAGCCCCCTCCATGCCCTCAGACGTGGACGAGTGTCGCCGCGTGCCCCCGCCCTGTGCCCCCGGGCGCTGTGAAAACACGCCAGGCAGCTTCCATTGCGTGTGTGGCCCGGGCTACCGAGCCGGCCCGCGGGCTGCGGAGTGCTTGGGTGAGAAATCCGTCCCGCCCCGCCCCAGGCCCCACCCCTGCCCGGGTCGCCCTCCAGCTGTTCCCTCCCTCCCGCGGTTCCCCACGCTTCTGCTCCCGTCCCCCACCCCGCCCCCGCGATCGGCTCCCGCTCTCCCTTCCGCCCCACCACTGCCTATTCTGCACCCGGCCGGCTCTTTCCGTCGGGGCCGGTCCCCGCTGTACAACCGCCCGGCTTCTCTCTGGCACCGGATCCGGCTCTGCTCCTCCCCTGTCCCTGCCCCTTCCGTGTTCCCGACTGGCTCCCGCACCCTACCCAACCCCGGCTCCCTCCTGTCCTACACCCGCCGCATCCTATCCCCTGAACGCGACCCACGATTCCCACCCTGCCGCACCCTTGCCCCGTCCTCGCCCCGCACTGCCCCTTCCCTTGCTCCTGCCTTCCCTTTGTTCGGTCCCCAAAGCTGCCCTTCCCGCCCTAGCCCTGCCCAAGTCCTGTCCTCCCCAAATTGCCCCCCTCGCGGTTCTTCTCTCCGCCTCTGCCCTGGCCGGGTCCCCAGTCGTCGTCTGGTCCTCCCCTCTCACCTGCCCTCCTCCATCCTTCCCCGGCTACGCCTTAAACCTACCCACTCGGGGCTCTCCTACTGCCACTGCCTCCCGCCCCAGTGTGGCCCCCGCCCAAGTTTGGCTCCGCCCCTGCCCTCCCCACCTCCCATCCTCCCTGAGCCCTAGGAAGGCGGGCGTGGGGGGAGTGAGGGGGAGTGTCTGCCCCAGTCTCAACCTCCTGGTTGGTGCCTGCAGACGTGGACGAGTGCCACCGCGTGCCGCCGCCGTGTGACCGCGGGCGCTGCGAGAACACGCCAGGCAGCTTCTTGTGCGTGTGCCCCGCTGGGTACCAGGCTGCTCCCCACGGTGCCGGCTGCCAGGGTGAGGAGCTGGGAGGGACTGAGGAGAAGGGGGTGTGGGGGGGGAGGGTAGAGCAGCAGTGATGAGGGATGGAGAAACTGAGCGATGAGGCGGGGGGGAGGCTGACTGCTGGAAGACAGAGGGGCCAGGTTCTAAGAGCCAGGCAGGCAGCCTGATGGCCGTAGAGACAGACTGACATGAGGATGGAGAGGCCCAGTGGTCGGAAACAGAAAAGCTGAGTCATGGAAGATGGAGAAGCAGAAGGATGGAGGATGGAGATGTCAGTTTTGGGGGAAGGGGGTAGAGTTACCAATAGTGCCGAAAGAGACCAATTGATGGGGACTAGAGTTCTAGGAGGGCGACTGAAGCTTAGGGATTGAGAAGGTAGAGGGATGGAGGACAGAGAATTTGAATAATGGGGAAGAGGAGGTAGAATGAGGCAGACAAGGGGGCGGAGTGATGGGACAGGAAGGCAGAGTGATGGAGAGGGGAAAGAGGTCAGGGAGTCAGAGAGGAGCACGGGGGGTGGGGTTGGGGGGCATAAAGGTGTGACTCTGGCTGGGCCCCTTTCCCTGGGCAGATGTGGACGAGTGCACGCAGAGCCCGGGCCTTTGTGGCAGAGGGGTGTGTGAGAACCTGTCCGGCTCTTTCCGCTGTGTTTGCCCGGCTGGCTTCCGGGGCTCGGCGTGTGAAGAAGATGTGGATGAGTGTGCCCAGGAGCCACCGCCCTGCGGGCCAGGCCGCTGTGACAACACAGCAGGCTCCTTCCACTGTGCCTGCCCTGCTGGCTTCCGCTCCCGAGGGGCGGGGGCCCCGTGCCAAGGTGAGGGTGCTGAGTCCAAGTCCATTCCACCCCCACTGGCTTTGGGGACAGGAGAGAGCCATGGTTGGGGAGTAGAGAGACAGGGTGGTGGGGCTTGGTGATGGAGAACAGGGGCACAGGAGTGGAGGTACTGAGAGGGTGGGGAGGATTTGACTCCAGAGTCTTTTCCCCTTTCTCGGAATGTGAGGGTGCTCTCCGTTCCTCTACCCTTTTGGAATGACTCATGTGCTTGTCTGGGGAGGGGGCCACCCTGAGGTGGGGAGGGCAACATGTAGGAGGTGGGGTCCTAGTTTCCCCATGGCAGCTGGAGACCATTGATGGGGGACCGGGAAAGGAGTCTGTTCTCCTGGGAGTGGGATGAGCCTGGGCAAAGTCCAGGGGACTGCCTCCAGCCTGGAATGTCGGAGTAGATGGTGAAAGCAATGGGGATGATAGGGTCCAGGCCCCTTTCTCAGCTCCACTGGTCCCCTTTCCCCCAGACGTGGATGAATGTGCCCGTAGCCCACCGCCCTGCGCCTATGGCCGGTGTGAGAACACAGAAGGCGGCTTCCAATGCGTCTGCCCCACGGGATTCCAACCCAATGCTGCCAGCTCCGAGTGCGAGGGTGAGGCCAGGGAGGGAGGGAGGAGTGTGGACCGGTGAGGCGGGCTCTGGGCTGCTCCTTCAAGGCCACCTTCTTCCCTGCCCCCCAGATGTGGATGAGTGTGAGAATCACCTGGCCTGTCCTGGACAGGAGTGTGTGAACTCACCCGGCTCCTTCCAGTGCAGGGCCTGTCCTGCTGGCTACCACCTGCACCATGGCCGATGCGCAGGTGAGACCAAGCCCCAGCTATGACCTTAGACCTGCATCGTGACCCCTGATGTGACCCATACCCTCCTAACCTGGACCTGAGTTCCCTGGACCATGACCCCCAGAGTCTGACTGTGACTCTTGGCCTAGATTATGGACCCCTGACCCATATTGCAGTTCCTGATCTGGACCATGAAACTTGACCCTGAATGTGACATCTGATTCCGTGACCCATGAACCCTCAACTTGGCTGTGACATTTGACCCTAACCATTATCCCTGCTGATAAACACTACAATCCTGGTAGCAATTGTTACCCTTTTAATCCTGACTGTCCCTTGACCCTGAATGTGACCCGTGACCCCTGAAACTGACTGTGACATTTGACCTAGCCATAACTCCTGCCATAACCCCTCTGTGTGACCTTTGATCCTGTCTCTCACTGCCCCTGCCCATTCTCAGAATTCCTTCTCTGGGGTCTGATTGGGTTCATGATCCCTGACCTGAACCCTGACTAGAGGCAGAATTCTGGACCCTGACTCTCACCCCTGATCCGAATTGGTCTGAGATGCCAATCACTGACTCTGACCCCTGATTCAGCAGAATGCCATCCAATGCTCCTGGCTTGTAATACCTGGCCTCTTACCCTAATTAATTTCTGACCCCAGTCCTAGTCCAGAGTCCCTGCCTCACTCCAGGATCCTAGCACAGGGAATTCCCAGAAATCCAGATTCACAGGACACTTATTATGGTCCCTAGAATCACAGAATCTTGGTGTCCCCCACCCACTTCTGCCACGGAGGCTTCACCTCCTTCCGACCTGAGACACTACCCACCAACTGCTCCAGACCCCTCGGCCCCAAGGGGATCCTTGCAGTGTCCCTAGACCAGACCCCTTCTGAAACTCGCGTTCCCATAGATGTGGACGAGTGCAGCTCGGGTGCTTCCTGTGGCCCCCATGGCCACTGCACCAACACCGAAGGCTCCTTCCGCTGCAGCTGTGAGCCGGGCTACCGCGCGCCCTCGGGTCTGCCTGGGCCCTGCGCAGGTGGGTAGGGCAGGGGAGAGGGCAGAGAGGGGTTGGAGAATGTTGGAACCCAGAGGTCTGCGTTCCTCGGCAAACGCTGTTGGGGAGGCGGAAGCTGTACTAGCAGGCTGTGGGTGGGGCTTGCGGGCGGAGTTGCTCCTTGGGCGAGGACCCCGGAGTCCCATCTGTCCCGTACCCTAGATGTCAACGAGTGCCTAGAGGGCGACTTCTGTTTCCCCCACGGTGAGTGCCTCAACACCCACGGCTCCTTTGCCTGCACTTGCGCCCCCGGCTACCGGCCCGGACCCCGTGGAGCCTCTTGCCTCGGTGGGTACCCAGGCTGGGTCTGGACCGGGAAAGGGTGGGCTTACACCAGGAAAGTCAGGACTAGGAGGGGGCGGAAGGCGGAGTCTGAATTTTAGGACTGAGGTCGCAAAGCTTCAAAGCCGGGATCGTGGAGCCTCCTGGTGGCGACAGGGAGGGGCGGGGTTTGGAGGGGAAGGGGGCGGAGTCGGAATAAGTTGAGCCGTGATTGGAGAGGGCGGGGCCTGAGCCCGTCGGAGGGGAGGGGCTTGCAGGGAAAGGAGGAGTCTAAGACCGGCGGGGAAAAGAGTGGGAGGCCTCAACTAGAGGGGCGGGGCAAGGGGCGGAGGGGCGGGACCTGCAATGCTAAACGGCGGAGGTGGGCGGTGGTTTCGAACGTGGTCCCGCAGACGTGGACGAGTGCAGCGAGGAGGACCTCTGCCAGAGTGGCATCTGTACCAACACCGACGGCTCCTTCGAGTGCGTCTGTCCTCCCGGACATCGCGCCGGCCCAGACCTCGCCTCCTGCCTGGGTGAGAGGCGCCTCCCCGGCCCAATCCCTGCCCCTTCTCTCCTACGTCCCCTTCTCTCCCATTCTCCTCCGCTGCTTCCTCCCTTCCCCCATTCTGACTCTCTACTGCCTTCCTTAACTCGCTCACCTGTTCTCCTTTGCCTCCCAGACTCCCCTGCTTCCCCCATTTGACTGCTCTGCCTCCTTCCTCAGACGTGGACGAATGTCGCGAGCGGGGCCCTGCCCTGTGTGGGTCCCAGCGTTGTGAGAATTCCCCGGGTTCCTACCGCTGTGTCCGAGACTGCGACCCTGGTTACCACGCGGGCCCTGAGGGCACCTGTGACGGTGAGACTACTCTCCTTCCCCACCCCTGCCCCTAGGACAAGCTGCTGGAGTCAGCTCTCTTGGGGACTTGAGGAGGAGCACCCTGCCTTCGGGACTTGAGGGGAGGGAGTGTGGATGCAACCCGTGCACTTAACCGTGTCTCCATCTCTGTGGTGGAAATAAGCCACCAGTGTGCCCTTGCATTTTCTCGCGGAGGTGAGGTGGGAGAATTGGGGGAGCAAATGAAATGACTTGGGCTCTCTGGCTACCAGACCTCTGATCCGTGGAAGCCTAGTTTCAGGGGACCTCATTCGAATTCCACAAGAATTCATTAAACACCTGTGTGTCTGGCACTGGGGGTGCAACGGGCATGGAGTCAAACAAAGTCCCTGCCCTCATGGAGCTGATGGGGGATAGGGAGGGGGTGAGGAGAGATAGGCAGTAAATACGCAAATAGATTCAAGGCTCATTCAGCAAACACTTGGGGGGCACCTACTGGGTGTCAGGCACAGTCCTACACCTTGGGGATATGGGGTGGTG
>RCUC01110972.1:0-11746 GCA_003697995.1 Taxidea taxus jeffersonii
AAAAAAAAAAAAAGAAGTTCCCTCCTGCAAGCAAACAAAGTTATGTTTTTTGCATGGTTTTCCAGAGACCTTTCTCCTGTGTATAAGCAAGCGCATATGGGCCGCACACAAGTTTTACTCCATCCGTTTGGCATCATTTGTTTGGGCCGAAATTACACCCAAACAAAGACTGGAAATAAAACAAGTTTTAGGTTGCTCGACTTGGGACTGACCTCCCAATCTATGTCGATCTACCTTCTTTGGGATCGACATGAAGACTCTAAGCTCAGTCTTCCCTCTTCTAGCTGAGCGAGAAAGCCCCACTCCCATTTATGTCCGATCCCAAACACGTACCTATTCTTGCCTTTAAAAAATGTACTAATACATGAGAAAATGCTGCTTTCGAGCGAGATGCAACCAAGCAGAAGAAATGGGGAGAGGAGAAGACAAGGAGGCTGTGACAAGCCACCGCTGCTGTCTCTGGAAAGCTGTCCCCCATGTGCCCCTCGCTGTGCTCTGTGCAGCTCCCAGACTGAGGAAGGCAAGTGTCCGTCAAAGGGGTGGCACTGTGGCCTCCGACCATGCAATGTCCCTGCCACACCTACGTCTGTGGGGGTTCACAACGAACTGCTCTTCATGTCCCTGGCCCGCGGCCCAACACATCCCAGACGCCCGGGCGCCTGTGCGCAGTCCCCTCACTCCACACTCGCGAGCGGGGCGCCGTCACAGTGAAAGGGACTGTGAAGCGACAAATGGCTGCTGAGACTTAGGTCTGTTATTAATTTGCACAATTATTAGTGACGGCAGGAATCACAAGCGTATGGGTTTTTTCACCCCCTCCCCCCAAATGTAATGCAGCCTCCTCCCCCACCACAGTTCAGTTTTAGTCAGAATTAATTGCTGTTCCTCCTACCAGGTTTCCAAGCATGCGGAATCACAGACTTCTTGGGAAGAGAGGGACCTGGTGGCAATGTGGTCTGGTCCTCAGTGGACGGGCCCACGCCTCTCGGGGGGATCTGATCTGAGACGTTCGTGCTCCCCCGTTCCACTCATCAGGAGATGCGCGTCGTTTCCCTGAAAGAAAAAGTCCCCTCGACAAGGTCATCTGTCTCTGACGGTGCTCGTCACACAGCTTCAAATATGGTGACTCATAGTCACACACGGTGGGATCAGCCCACTCGCTATCATTTATTAAAAATGAGTTCCCACCACCTGGGTAGGCTGACTGGCTCCCGTAAATCACGTCTCCGGAGCCAAGCGGGATGAAATCATTTTTAATGACATGGTCTTTGGATAGCCCAGGCTTGCTTTGGTTGTATTTTTGTCTCTTTTGGTTCACGACAGGTCCTTTGCTAATATTTTAGCCCTCCTGTGAGGCACAGAACCAATGGCTAGTGAAAAAAAAATTGCATTTCTTCCCTTTCCTGCCAGAAATGGTGTGCGTTCCATGGGGTAAGGGCTGGGCGAATGGCGAGTGGAAGAGCTTGCCGAGTGGAGGTGGAGAGCGTGGCTGACATTGGCATGGGGGCCACTTAGGCAACCCGCTCTTCCTCGCCTCTGGCTATTAGCCACGTCCTCGACTCATGGAGTGTTTCAGACTGACCAGCTGTCGCTCTCCAGGGCAAATCCCCTTACCAGATCTGGTCTCTTGGTTGGAGTTTCTGATGAAGCATAGAGGGACACAATTATTATAATCAAGCTTCCAAGAGGAGATGATCGATTTAGAAGAAGAAATACAACCACGAGGGGACCAGAAGACAGTGCAGGTCATTTCCCCTCTTCAGACTTTTGTATATGAATAGCCAATTATAATTTTAGAAAGGACCTTGGTACAGCTAGAATCAGAGGGAAAGGAGTGAATTTCGAATGCACATTCAATTTTATCTACCCCTTCATTGTTTCTGTGTGTGTAGTAGACTTGTTCAGGTCAAATGAAAAAAAGGCTACGGAACAGTTTTTCAGATTATCTGCTGTTCTTTTTATTTACTACTTATTATTATTCCTGAAAAAGAATAAGAAACATGCACATGCTAGAAAATTCAAATAAAAAAAAGAGGATGCCATGAAAAGAGAATCATGCTCCCGCCTCTATTCATGGTTCTTCAGTCTCTGCCAATATCCGTGCTTCCTTCCAGAGATATTATATATGTGCAGAGACATTCATGTGTGTGTATGTCTTTCAGTCATATTCTATATGAACTTCTGGTAGTACTCTAGATACACCATCATATGCCGTGGTTTTTTTTCACTTCACATTATACCCTGGATATCTTTCCAAGATGTCTGATTTCTCCATTGTATGGAGATACCATAATCGACCAGGCCCAGTGCATTTCTTCTTGGACACTGAGAAACACTGGCAAAGTATGACCCCGTCTTTCTTTCTTTTTTTTTTTTCACTCTCTCCTCTCCATCCCTTACCCCATTAAGTTTTCACAAATACCATGACCCTTCTTTCCTTCTGAGCACAATGCAGTCAGTCTTACATTTTGGCTTTCCCAAAGCTTTTTAGCCATATCTCTACAGAGAATTGTGTGCTACATTTAGAGATACAAGTATAGAGTGTGTGCGTGTGTGTGTACATGTCAAACTTGTTTAAGTTTTGGGAGAAGGAGGTTTACATTTCAACAATGTAAGTAACATAAAAAGGAATATATGACATCTCTGGGGGGTTGGGTTGTTTTTTTTTTAAAGATTTTATTTTTAAGTATTCTCTGCACCCAGCATGGGGCTTGAACTCACAACCTCAAGATCAAGAGTCACCTGCCTCGCCCACTGAGCCAGCCAGGTGCCCCCTGACACTTGTGTTTTTAAAAGTCCCACTGGCACATTGTCACAAGAAATCCCTTACTGACCACACTTCTGCAAACTTCAACCTCCTATGCCCTACCTTCTCTCAGAACCTTCTTTGTTTTCCATGACGTGTTAGTAAAAGCCTGTGATCGCTAACCCTAACACTGTCAACTTCTCTACCCCGCAAAAAGATTAGGGTATACATCTCTGAGTATTTAACACCCTAACAAGCACGGAAGTAGGGCCTGAAGGCACTAGCACGATACTATCATCTCTCGGTGCCTCCTATAGACATGCTTGACTTTCAGGAACCATTCTCTGAAAAATGAAACCCATCAGAATAGGCTAACTGCTACCTTATTAGGGATTTGCTGCTTGTACCTGTAGGAACAAATAGACCCCCAATATGTAATGGCTCAAACACACTCAAAATTTATTTCTTGCTCACATAACAAGTGGGTGATTGAAGAGTTCAGCATGATAACCCTCCTCCACATCATAATCCTGGGGCCCGGGTTTCACTCTACTCTCTCTGACATGTGGCTTCCAAGATTGACATCTCATCCGTTGGTAGGGGGGGAAAAAAATGGAGAAGCCCTACATGGCAGACTTTTATGGGTCAGACGTGGGAGTTGTACGTATCTGTTTCTCTTCCATTCTGCTAGCCAGAACTCAGTCACGTGACCATCTAACTGCAAGGGAGCCTGGGAAATGTAGTCTCTGGCTAGGAATCCATTTTTCCTTTTAACTTTATTTGGAGGTGCAGAAGGGCAGACAGAGAGGGAGAGAGAGGATCTTTTTTTTTTTTTTTTTTACTTTATTTAAGCTTTATTTAAACATATGATGTAACCCCACCACCCTCACCCAACCCCTCTTCCCCCCACCCCCCTCAGTTTGTTTTATGAGATTAAGAGTCTCTTTTGGTTTTTCTCCCTCCTGATCCCATCTTCTTTCATTTTTACTTTTCCTACCACCTTAACTCCCACCCCCGTTGCATCTCCACTTCCTCATATCAGGGAGATCATGTGGTAGTTGTCTTTCTCCAGTTGACTTATTTCGCTAAGCATAATACGCTCTAGTTCCATCCATGTCATCGCAAATGGTAAGATTTCATTTCTTTTGATGGCTGCATAGTATTCCATCGTATATATATACCACCTCTTCTTTATCCATTCATCTGTTGATGGACATCTAGGTTCTTTCCATAACTTGGCTATTGTGGACATTGCTGCTATAAACATTCGGGTACACGTGCCCCTTTGGATCACTACGTTTGTATCTTTAGGGTAAATACCCAGTAGTGCAATTGCTGGGTCATAAGGTAGCTCTATTTTCAATTTTTTGAGGAACCTCCATGCTGTTTTCCAGAGTGGTTGCACCAGCTTGCATTCCCACCAACAGTGTAGGAGGGTTCCCCTTTCTCCACATCCTCACCAGCATCTGTCATTTCCTGACTTGTTCATTTTAGCCATTCTGACTGGTGTGAGGTGGTATCTCATTGTGGTTTTGATTTGTATTTCCCTGATGCCCAGTGATGTGGAGCACTTTTTCATGTGTCTGTTGGCCATCTGGATGTCTTCTTTGCAGAAATGTCTGTTCATGTCCTCTGCCCATTTCTTGATTGGATTATTTGTTCTTTGGGTGTTGAGTTTGCTAAGCTCTTTGTAGATTTTAGATACTAGCCCTTTATCTGATATGTCATTTGCAAATATCTTTTCCCACTCTGTCAGTTGTCTTTTGGTTTTGTTGACTGTTTCCTTTGCTGTGCAAAAGCTTTTGATCTTGATGAAGTCCCAATAGTTCATTTTTTCCCTTGCTTCCCTTGCCTTTGGCGTTGTTCCTAGGAAGAAGTTGCTGCGGCTGAGGTCGAAGAGGTTGCTGCCTGTGTTCTCCTCAAGGATTTTGATGGATTCCTTTCTCACGTTGAGGTCCTTCATCCATTTTGAGTCTATTTTCATGTGTGGTGTAAGGAAATGGTCCAATTTCATTTTTCTGCATGTGGCTGTCCAATTTTCCCAACACCATTTGTTGAAGAGGCTATCTTTTTTCCATTGGATGTTCTTTCCTGCTTTGTCGAAGATTAGTTGACCATAGAGTTGAGGGTCTATTTCTGGGCTCTCTATTCTGTTCCATTGATCTATGTGTCTGTTTTTGTGCCAGTACCATACTGTCTTGATGATGACAGCTTTGTAGTAGAGCTTGAAGTCTGGAATTGTGATGCCACCAACTTTGGCTTTCTTTTTCAATATTCCTTTGGCTATTCGAGGTCTTTTCTGGTTCCATATAAATTTTAGGATTATTTGTTCCATTTCTTTGAAAAAATTGGATGGGATTTTGATAGGCATTGCATTAAATGTGTAGATAGCTTTAGGTAGCATAGACATTTTCACAATATTTATTCTTCCAATCCATGAGCATGGAACATTTTTCCATTTCTTTGTGTCTTCCTCAATTTCTTTCATGAGTACTTTATAGTTCTCTGAGTATAGATTCTTTGCCTCTTTGGTTAGGTTTATTCCTAGGTATCTTATGGTTTTGGGTGTAATTGTAAATGGGATTGACTCCTTAATTTCTCTTTCTTCTGTCTTGTTGTTGGTGTAAAGAAATGCAACTGATTTCTGTGCATTGATTTTATATCCTGACACTTTACTGAATTCCTGTACAAGCTCTAGCAGTTTTGGAGTGGAGCCTTTTGGGTTTTCCACATATAGTATCATATCATCTGCAAAGAGCGATAGTTTGACTTCTTCTTTGCCGATTTGGATGCCTTTAATTTCTTTTTGTTGTCTGATTGCTGAGGCTAGGACTTCTAGTACTATGTTGAATAGCAGTGGTGATAGTGGACATCCCTGCCGTGTTCCTGACCTTAACGGAAAAGCTCTCAGTTTTTCTCCATTGAGAATGATACTTGCCGTGGGTTTTTCATAGATGGCTTTGATAATATTGAGGTATGTGCCTTCTATCCCTACACTTTGAAGAGTTTTTATTAGGAAGGGATGTTGCACTTTATCAAATGCTTTTTCAGCATCTATTGAGAGTATCATATGGTTCTTGTTCTTTCTTTTGTTAATGTACTGTATCACATTGATTGATTTGCGGATGTTGAACCAACCCTGCTGCCCTGGAATAAATCCCACTTGGTCGTGGTGAATAATCCTTTTAATGTACTGTTGGATCCTATTGGCTAGTATTTTGGTGAGAATTTTCGCATCTATGTTCATCAAGGATATTGGTCTGTAATTCTCTTTTTTGATGGGATCCTTGTCTGGTTTGGGGATCAAGGTGATGCTGGCCTCATAAAATGAGTTTGGAAGTTTTCCTTCCATTTCTATTTTTTGGAACAGTTTCAGGAGAATAGGAATTAATTCTTCTTTAAATGTTTGGTAGAATTCCCCTGGGAAGCCATCTGGCCCTGGGCTTTTGTTTGTTTGGAGATTTTGGATGACTGTTTCAATCTCCTTACTGGTTATGGGCCTATTCAGGTTTTCTATTTCTTCCTGGTTCAGTTTTGGCAGTTTATATGTCTCTAGGAAAGCATCCATTTCTTCCAGATTGTCGAATTTGTTGGCATAGAGTTGTTCATAATATGTTCTTATGATTGTTTGTATTTCTTTGGTGTTGGTTGTGATCTCTCCTCTTTCATTCATGATTTTATTTATTTGGGTCCTTTCTCTTCTCTTTTGGATAAGTCTGGCCAGGGGTTTATCAATCTTATTAATTCTTTCAAAGAACCAGCTCCTAGTTTCATTGATTTGTTCTATTGTTTTTTTGGTTTCTATTTCATTGATTTCTGCTTTGATCTTTATTATTTCTCTTCTCCTGCTGGGTTTAGGCTTTCTTTGTTACTCTCTCTCGAGTTCCTTAAGGTGTAGGGTTAGGTTGTGTATTTGAGACCTTTCCTCTTTCTTGAGATAGGCTTGTATCGCTATATATTTTCCTCTCAGGACTGCTTTTGCTGTGTCCCACAGATTTTGGACCGTTGTGTTTTCATTATCATTTGTTTCCATGGTTTTTTTCAATTCTTCTTTAATTTCCTGGTTGACCCATTCATTTTTTAGAAGGATGCTGTTGAGCCTCCATGTATTTGTGCTTTTTCCACATTTCCTCTTGTAATTGAGTTCTAGCTTCAGAGCATTGTGGTCTGAAAATATGCAGGGAATGATCCCAATCTTTTGATACCTGTTGAGACCTGATTTATGACCCAGGATGTGATCTATTCTGGAGAATGTTCCATGGGCACTAGAGAAGAACGTGTATTCTGTTGCTTTGGGGTAGAATGTTCTGAATATATCTGTGATGTCCATCTCGTCCAGTGTGTCATTTAAGACCTTTATTTCCTTGTTGATCTTTTGCTTGGATGATCTGTCCATTTCAGTGAGGGGTGTATTAAAGTCTCCAACTATTATTGTATTCTTGTCAATGTGTTTCTTTGATTTTGTTATTAATTGGTTTATATAGTTGGCTGCTCCCATGTTAGGGGCATAGATATTTAAAATTGTTAGATCTTCTTGTTGGACAGATCCTTTGAGTATGATGAAGTGTCCTTTCTCATCTCTTATTATAGTCTTTGGCTTAAAATCTAATTGATCTGATATAAGGATTGCCACCCCAGCTTTCTTCTGATGTCCATTAGCATGGTAAATTGTTTTCCACCCCCTCACTTTCAATCTGGAGGTGTCTTCAGGTCTAAGATGAGTTTCTTGTAGGCAGCATATTGATGGGTTTTGTTTTTTTATCCATTCTGAAACCCTGTGTCTTTTGATTGGGGCATTTAGCCCATTTACATTCAGGGTAACTATTGAGAGATATGAGTTTAGTGCCATTGTATTGCCTGTATGGTGATTGTTACTGTATAATGTCTCTGTTCCTTTCTGGTAATACTTTTAGGGTCTCTCTTTGCTTAGAGGACCCCTTTCAATATTTCCTGTAGAGCTGGTTTGGTGTTTACAAACTCTTTCAGTTTTTGTTTGTCCTGGAAGCTTTTAATCTCTCCTTCTATTTTCAATGATAACCTAGCTGGATAAAGTATTCTTGGCTGCATGTTTTTCTCGTTTAGTGCTCTGAATATATCATGCCAGTTCTTTCTGGCCTGCCAGGTCTCTGTGGATAAGTCTCCTGCCAATCTAATATTTTTACCATTGTACGTTACAGACTTCTTGTCCCGTGCTGCTTTCAGGATTTTCTCTTTGTCGCTAAGACTTGTAAATTTTACTATTAGATGGCGGGGTGTGGGTCGATTCCTATTGATTTTGAGAGGTGTTCTCTGGGCCTCCTGGATTTTGATGCTTGTTCCCCTTGCTATATTAGGGAAATTCTCTACAATAATCCTCTCCAGTATACCTTCTGCTCCTATTTCTCTTTCTTCTTCTTCTGGAATCCCAATTATTCTAATGTTGTTTCGTCTTATGGCATCACTTATCTCTCGAATTCTCCCCTCGTGATCCAGTAGTTGATTGTCTCTCTTTTGGTCTGCTTCTTTATTCCCTGCCATTTGGTCTTCTATATCACTAATTCTGTCTTCTGCCTCATTTATCCTAGCAGTAAGAGCCTCCATTTTTGATTGCACCTCATTAATAGCTTTTTTTATTTCAACTTGATTAGACTTTATTTCTTTTATTTCTCCAGAAAGGGTTTTTATTTCTCCTGACAGGGTTTCTCTAATATCTTCCATGCCTTTTTCGAGCCCGGCTAGAACCTTGAGAATCGTCATCCTGAATTCCAGATCTGACATATTACCAATGTCTGTATTGATTAGGTCCCTAGCCTTCGGTCCTGTCTCCTGCTCTTTTTTTTGTGGTGAGTTTTTCCGCCTTGTCATTTTGTCCAGATAAGAATCCGCTGTTCTCCTTGTTAAGTGAACTTGGTCTTGGCTGGATTTCTTTGATCTTCTGGGGGAGGGGCCTGTTGTCATGATTCTCAGGTGTCTTTGCCCCAGGCGGAGTTGCACCGCCCTTACCAGGGGCCGGGCTAAGTAATCCTCTCAGGTTTGCTTTCAGGAGCTTTTGTTCCCTGAACGTGCTTTCTGTAGAGTTCTGGAGGACGGGAATGACAATGGCGGCCTCCCAATCTCCGGTTCAGAGGAGCCGAGAGCTAGGGGCCCCAGTCTTCAGTGCGCCTTCAGAGAAAAGCGTTTAATCCCTCCAGTCTCCCTAGCCCACGTTTGCGCCGGAGACTGCGCGCGCGCGTCCGCCCGCAGACACCGCGCGCCCGCAGACCGCGCTCAGAGAAAATCGTGCGTAATCAGTCCAGTCTCACTGGCTTCTGGGAGTGCTCCGAGCTCACCCAGCCTGTGACCAAGCGTCTCTGTCTCTGGCAGAGTCCCACCTGGAGTCTCCGGAGCCCGTAGATCCCTGAGCTCTCCCGGGTCGGAGTCTCCCCGGATCTTGTGGGGACCCCTCGCACAGAGCACCGGCCCGTGCCACAGAGCACCGGTCCGTGTCACAGACCACTAGGAACTCTCGGCTCTGTCTCCACAGCCGGCTTCCCCGCTCTAATACCTGTGAGCTCTGTGACACTCAGACACCCCCGATCCTTCTGTGACCCCGTGGGACCTGAGTCCACGTTGTCCCCGTGAGGTCTTCACCCCAGTTTAGCCTCTGGAATGATGTCCCTCCGTGGAGCCGACTTTTAAAAGTCCTGATTTTGTGCTCCGCCGCTTGCCGGGAGCCGGCCCCTCCCCCTGGGGTCTATCTTCCCGTCGTGTTGGATTCACTTCTCCGCTGGTCCTACCTTTCAGAAAGTGGTCGATTTTCTGTTCCTGGAATTGTTGTTTTTCTTCTCTTCGATCTCCTGTTGGATTTGTAGGTGTTCGGAATGGTTTGATAGGCTATCTAGCTGATCTCCTGCTGGCTGATGTCGTCTCAGCCTCCTACTTCTCCGCCATCTTGACTCCTCCCTCGAGAGAGAGGATCTTAAGCGGGCTCCAGCACAGAGCTTGACATTGGGCTCAATCCCATGACCCTGGACGTGACAACCTGAGCCAAAATCCAGAGTCTGACCCTTAACTGACTGAGCCACCCAGGTGCCTCTGGGCATCCACTTTCTAGCAACGATTCTGCCCCAGGAAAGAGGATGTGTGGATTTTTGTTGGACACCTAGCTATCTTTCTTTTATAATCATCCTCATACTATTTTTATGGAGCATCTTTTGCACACATTATCTACAAGGCATTGTACTGTATATACAGGCACTATCTAATGTCATTCTCTAATTAACAAACAGCTATTTGTGGTAGGTATTATCATATTTTACAGATGAAGAAACCGAAACTCAGAGATGAAATTAGCTGCTCAAGGTCACACAGGCAGTACATTTTGGAACCCACTCAAGTCCCCGTCTACCAGATTAAAAAACCCCACACTCTTCCTTAGTGCTTCCTTAGTGCTTAGTGCTTAGGAAGCACTGGCATTTTGAGGCTTTAACGGCTGAAACAAAAGATAGGGACCAACCCAAAGTTCCTCTTTATTTTTCTTATTGCTTTTCTGGTGGCACTGCGGAGAAGACCTGATGTTCTTAGCAATCTTGATGGTTTTCAAACCATCCTCTTACTTTTCCTG
Source organism: Taxidea taxus jeffersonii (assembly GCA_003697995.1). Lineage (NCBI taxonomy): Eukaryota > Metazoa > Chordata > Mammalia > Carnivora > Mustelidae > Taxidea > Taxidea taxus. The sequence continues at coordinate 10,329 of RCUC01110972.1, forward strand.
CCTTCATGGTCCAGAATTTGGATTATTTTCAGTCATGTTCAAGGGTTTAATTACTATTTATGTGAGGAGGCCTCCCAAATATTTCTCTTCAGCCCCAATATTTTCACCCGGGCTTACAGTCCTACTTCTGACCACGTACTCATCAGCTCCATAGGCCCCGCAAACGCAGCTTGTCACCAAAGGGAAGGCAATGCCCTCACCCCCTCAGACTTGCCCATTCCTCAGGCTTGTTAGTCAACAGCTCACTGCTTTTGATTAGCTCCCCAGGGTGTGAGCACCAAATTAGTTTTTCCATTGCTGCTCAAGTCCTAAAGATTAAGCAAATGCTTGGCTATTTTGCATGTTTTCTAGAAGGTCCAAATGTCATCGATCTTGCCGGGAGGGTTGAGGGACTGTTTCGAGATGGCGGTGATGGTTATCTCAAGAAAACTCCCTCCATGTGCAGCCTCTTTTCTCAATTTCTGTTTGACGCTGAGGAAGCTGGGAAGACTTCTAAATCACACACGTCCTAAGGCACTGGGGCCTGGCCTGATTCGTGGACACTCAATCGGGGAGACACATTCATTCACACTTATGAAAATCATTGTGTAGGCCACATGCCTACTTTCTCAAGTCCCTCTGGCCAACCAATCCTCTGGGGACGGCATCTTTTCTGGCCCTTCCTCACCCACCTTTGAGCAGTCCCAAATGCAGCAAAGATCCCAACATGTCAGAGGTCCACTTCCACATAGATCTTCATGAGAGCTTGTGGGAAAGAGATACTTGTCCTTAACAAGCTCAGCCCATGGAAACACAGGGTCCTCTCTGAGGCGGTTCTGCTCCAAAGAAGCCCAGACTACTCGCTACAGATCCCAGAACTGGTCAGAGAGGGGCTGGCAGGCCAGTTGGGACCAACCACTAAGTTGAAGAAGGCACACAAACACCAAGATGTCTTAGGATAAGGAATAATGTAAAAATGGCAACTGATAATCAGAGAATTTAAATCCTTATTTTCTGCTACCTTTTCATTCTTTGCCTGAAATATATTTTTTTATGAAACATGAAAGAAGATATTTATAGCTGTTGTTTAGTTTCCTTTTCATGTATCAGTCATGGCTGCTAATCTTTATAAAACCCTTGCAAGGTAGGTATTATGTGTATTTTACGGATGAGGGAACTGACCTCAGAGAGGCTAATGGACTAGCCAAGTTACTCAGGTGAATAGAGTTTTTACCACCACCCCCCTTTTTTAGACTATTTATTTATTTCACGGAGAGAGACAAAGCGAGAGAGGGAATACAAGCAGGGGGAGTGGGAGAGGGAGAAGATGGTTTCCCGCTGAGCAGAGAGCCCAATGTGAGGCTAGATCCCAGGACCCCGGGATCATGACCTGAGCAGAAGGCAGAGGCTTAGCAACTGAGCCACTGAGGCGCCCCCCC
>RCUC01110976.1:0-27810 GCA_003697995.1 Taxidea taxus jeffersonii
AAGAACTGCTTCATTTTTCCTAAGGCACTTGTCACTCTTTGAAACTGTCTTATGTATTCATTTGTTAACTTCTTTGTTGTCCCTTTCTCCCACTGTATGCAAATGCTCCCTTACTACTGGCTGTGTCTCCAGTAACTAGAATGATGCTTGGTCCATAGTTTAGATGCCTAATAGCTTTGGTTTTTCCTTTTAAGTGAATGACCTTAGAATTCAGAGATGGGAGGGAATCTTACCTTTCGCTATTTGCCATTTTGTATGGCTTTAATATTTAACTTTTTACTATGAAAAAACCCCAAATATATGCAAATGGAAAGAAAATAATATGATAAACTTCCATATATCTATCACCCCAAAGTAATGACCAACTCATAGCCAGTCTTGTTGCATCAACATTTCCCCTCACTGCCCTCACCCTGCCTTTGTCCCAAGATTATTTTGAAACAAAATCCCAATCATCACTATAGTTTTAAATATTTCAGTATATAAACCATAGTTATATGGTTTATATATCATAAACCATATATTTATGTTTAGATATATTCCATATCTAAAACAATTATGCTTATTATTTTATGTTATTAAATAACAATTATGTTATTATGTTTCGATATATTCCATATCTAAAACAATAAACAATAGATATATTCCATAGATAGATATAGATATATTCCATATCTAAAACATAGATAGATAGATATATTCTATAGATAGATATATTCCATATCTAAAACAATAAACGATAATTTATGAATACAAAATAGCCACTGTTCAAAAACTCCTAACTAGCGTCATCAATTTTTTTCCCTACAAGCTGTTTTTACATGTTTTCTGTGGGTTATTTAACAATATGTATTACCTTTTCATAGTTATCCTACTAGACGTTCACAGTCTAGAAGCAGGTATCACTTCACCCATCAGTCCTTCCTTCTATCCATTCCAGTATGGACAAAGTTGATTATGATACAATGTAACATGTATTATAACAAAAGGGACAATTATAACTAAGGCCAACCCAAGAGATTCAAAGTATCAGGTCCTTACGGTAGCATTTAAAACTTGTAACATTTAATATTCTGATAAAGCCTTATAAATAGAATATATAGAGTCTTTCTATGACTGACTAAATCAATACCATCAAAGTTTTTTTTTTCTTTTCTTTTTTAAGTTTTTTTTTTTTTTTTTTTTTACAACTGAGTTTACTGGGCTGTGCTCTTATAAATCAAATCATGGTAACTAGAAGCCAAAACACGATCTGCCAGGGTTTGGGTGGTCAGACTTGGGTGTTTACGAAACACAGCTAGGGTTAGTCTGACACCGGGCTCTGGCATACGCTCTGCAAACAGTGGATTGGCATTTACACAAACCAGGCCAGTGCATATAACCTATGCTCCTTGGGCAGGTCTCTTTACACAGAGCCTTGCCAGAACACAGTTAACATCAGAGAAGGCAGCCATCTTTAACTCATGAAGTATCTTTTGCCCACTGTCTGCACAGCCTAGGAAAAGCAGAGTTATTGGTAGGCTCAATTAAACCCAAGAATATTTTTGCTTGGTACTTAAACCATACATTGAAAGGTGGTATTTTAACTTCCAGAAAGGAAATGTCAATGATGTTAAAACAATATTAAAACAGAAAAGGGCCAAGGTAATGTTTTAAAACTCACGGGGTCATCAAGACACTAGCTCACCTTAACATTTTTGATCAGAATTGAAATCTAGTTCAAAAGGGGGAGAAAAGAACTCTTGAAAAGATATTTAAAAGACTATAAAGTTGCAAGACTGATTTTTATCCAAGTCCCTCAGAACTCCCAATCCCAGTGATGTGTCCCACACAGTGATCATGTTGTGAGGAAGAGGGTTTGTTCTTCTTCTTTCTGAGGCAGTTGTGTGAAACATTTCTGAAACACCTCCTTGTAATTGCCTCCAAAGACAGTTTTTCAGTCATGTAAAAAAAAAAGATCCACTTTCTAATGTTTAGAATTATACTTAAGTTGTACCAAGATGATGCCAAGAAGTGATAGCCAGCGCACTGTCATTAGAACTTCTGGAAGTTGGTGCTTACCGTTCCCTTTCTACTGTCTTGCCTTACTTCTGGAATAAGGGTGAAATCAGTTTCTGCATCTGGATTTAAGTGGAGGGAGCAAGATGAGAGTGTGTCGACCGAATGGATTCATCCCTTTTTTTTCCCATTAAAAGGATGGGGTCCAATTCACTGCCTAAAACTGATTGATTGCTAGCTTTCACATATAGGGTTCAGCATATTGCAGAGAAGTTGCTTTTGTTAATCCCATTCTGCCTTCCCCCAGTGTTCCTTTTTTTTCTCCCTAAATCCTAAGTGAGTTCAGATTTCTCTTTCTTTAAGATTTTGAGAACTCTCAAAAGAGGCAAGAGGATGATTCTTCAGTTTACAAACTGTTGACTTCAATTCTAGGTAAGGTGCTGGATCTGTTTACTGAGAAGATGGTTCAGAAGTATAGAATGAGAAGTGATGATCTTTAGAAGCCTCATGGGCTCACCAAGTGTGAGTTACATTGGATCAACCTCATGTCCTTCTACAGGGTTATAAGCCCTCTGGATCCAGAGGACAGGGCATGCTAGAAGCAGCCTGAAGGAGGAGTGGGGAGATCCATCTTCACATCCTTCTTGTCACTTTCCAACCATGTGATCTGGGACAAGTCACTTGTGTTCTGTGTGTCTTAGTTACGTCATCTAGAGAACAGGGATTATATTAGCTTCTGGAATAAGGTAAGAAATGAATTGTTAATAGCTTCCTTTTAAGGACTGGTTTGAGGGTTAAAGGATAATCTTACATGAATTAGAATACTGTCAGGCAAAAAATACAACGTATGTGAGTAATGGCCAGACACACAGAAAAAGACGAAACAAACCCCAAAAATGCAATTTTAGGTTGGGGTAATAAGAAGACATTATGGCATCTTTTAAGAAGTAGATGCAGAAACCAGGACTATTTAGTTTGGAGAAGGGAAAAACCAGGTGGGAGCAGCAGTGAATCTGCCACTGAATCATTAAGGTGTGGGCAAGGGACAGCCTGAAGTCTGAATCTGGTTTATTACCTGTTTTTGTACGGTCTGTGAGTTAAAAATGTCCTTCCCCCTTTTAAATTGTTGAAAAAAATCTGAAGAAGATTATATGAAATACAAATTTCGGTGTCATAAATAAAGTTTTATTGGAATACAGTTACCCTGTTCATTCATGTATTGTCTATGCCTGCTTAGTGTTACAATGGTAGAGTTGGGTAGTTGTGACACAGACCACATTGGCTTGAAAACCCTAAAATGTTTACTCTGGTTCTTCACAGAACAGGTTTGCTAATCCCTTACATGACAGTTGAAAGCTGTCATATAAGAGAAGAAACAGACGTGTTCTGTTTGCCCCATGATGTCAACTAAAACTGAGTCAACTCATGGATAGATGAGTAACCAGTGGGTAAAAACCATAGGCAGATACGTTTCAATTCAATATGAAAAACTTTTTAATAATTAGACTTACTTAGAGGTAGAATGGCCTGCTTTGTAAAGTAGTGAGTTCTCTGTTAAATACAGTGAAATATTTAATGTGGTGAAATATTTAAGCTAAACTCTATGATTGTTTTCTGACCAAACTTCCATCCTATTTGCATATAGAAATAATTCAAGCTCTAGCAATAATTCAAGGGCAGGATGGACGTTCAGCCAGAAAACTTTCGGGTCCCTTCTGAACCTCTGGTTTTAGGATTCCAAGGTTGCTCCAACCTGTTTATCTCTGAAGTCCCACAAGTAGTTCCAGGCAATTGTTTATGATTTATATCAGATTATATGCTATTTTATATTCTTTTCTAATAATTTTTTCTAACTGCTACTCCAACTGTGGGAGTAGTAACTACTCCTCTAGGAAACCCTTGCTGATCCCCTGAGTATACACTCCCAAGATCAGACCCATTACATTTCCTCTCATATTTTACATTGAAATTTCCTGATCCTTCCTGCACATCAGTTACTTGCTAGAATAATGGTGTTTTCCTTGAACATAACATTAGAAGCTCTTTGAAGTCAAGGGATGTATTTTTTTTCCCTGTTGTGTCAGTGTGGAACATAAAATAGTAACACTAGTAACAATACTCTGCACATAGTATTGCAAATAGTATTTGTAAATATTGCAAATAGTAACAATACTCTGGGCTAGCTACTCTCATCAGCTCTTTCTCTACATCAGTTCACTTCATGTTCCCAGCAACCTCGTGTAATAGGTACCATCACTGGCCCAAATCTGCACACTGAGATGAAGGAAACACAGAAAGGTTAAGTAACTCACCCAAGGTTTAACAGCATGTAAAGTGTGGTGCTGCTGTTTGAACCCAGGCAGCCTGACTTCAGGGCTCTATAATTGCTACATTTATTTTCAAATAATGAACAAATGTATCTATTTCATCCATGACTGGACTGCAAGCTCTCTGGGGGCAGTGGCAATTACCACACCGTTTTACTTTTCTACACGGAGTCTAGTACACAAGTGAGCACATGACATCATGGAATAGTGGAAGAAGAAACACTTGACTTGGAGTCAAGAGACCTGATTTCTAGGCCATTGTACTATCTGTGAGCTGCTGAGTGACTTTAGGATACCATTGTCACACTTGATGGGACTTTGGGATGATACTGGGTCTTAACTTTTTGAGGGGTGTATTAGTTTCCAAGGGCTGCCATTACAAATGACCACAAATGAGGTGACTTAAAACCTCAGAGATATATTCTTTCACAATTCTGAAGGCCAGAAGTCTGAAATCCATAGGGTAGGGACATGCTCCCTTTCAAGGCCCTAGGAGTGAATCCTTCCTCACCTCTCCCAGCTTCTGGTGGCTCCAGGTGCTCCTTAGCTTGTGGCCACGTAATTCCAATCTCGGCCTCCATCTTCACAGGATCTTCTTCTCTGAGTCTCAGATCTCTTCTACTTTCTCATATAAGGACATCAGCCATTGGATTTGGCTCATGCTGAATCCAAGATGATTTTATATGAAGTCCTTAAGCTAATTATACCTTCAAAGACTGTTCCTAAAGAAAGTCAGATTCACAGGGTTAGGAGTTAGACTATCTCAGATGTGTTTCCCTTCATAGAAGTCGCTAGACCATGAGCCATGAACCTCATCTGGACTGTTGCCTGTCTTTATAAATAAAAATTAGTGGGAATACAGCCACACTCATTCATTTATGCATTATCTTCAGCTACTTTTGCACTTTGGTGGCAACAGTGACCACAAGGTTATAAAATTCTAAAATATTTACTCTCTGTATAGAAAAAGTTTGCCAATCCCTGCTCTGCACTACAAATAGCAACATGTACAACTAAAAAAGTGTGAGAAGTTGAGTAAGTTTCTTTCCTTAGAAATAATCTGCAGATGATGAGGAAAGATATTCTTATTAGATAGAGATCAGCAAAGACCTCCAGCTGAGCAGGAAACCCTAACAGACCTTCAACTGGCCATGCTCACATCCAATATTCAATTGTGATGGTTAATATGACATATTCTGAATAGTTGAGGATGATATGTAGGGTCCAGCCTGTGATTCATTGAAAGAATTTTCAATTCTTTCAAACCCACAGACTCAACCCCTGAAAACATATGGTCTCATGTGCGTGGCATTCAGTTACGAATCCTTTCTGGGGGTGGTGTGGTGAAATTAATTTTACCTCTGTGTTTTCATTGCTGATGTTCATAAATTTTTTTAAAGATTTTATTTTATTTATTTGACACACAGAGAAAGATCACAAGTAGGCAGAGAGGCAGGCAGAGAGAGAGGAGGAAGCAGGCTCCCCGCTGAGCAGAGAGCCCGATGTGGTACTCCATCCCAGGACCCTGAGATCATGAACTGAGACGAGGGCAGAAGCTTTAACCCACTGAGCCACCCAGGCGCCCATGATGTTCATAAATTTTTAAAATAAAGCCCTCATAAGTGGTAATCATGCAAACATTTATAATTGACTTTGTCTTCACAAATGTGTGTTGAATAAAACTCTTTGTGGAATTGAAATTGATTGAAAGTGGAATCTGCCTTGAATATTGCCTTATTTTAGCCTTCTATCCCTTTTTCGGGTCAATCTCAGTAAGCATAATTTCTTTTTGAAAATTTATTTGCATTCTTACATGTCAAGAAGTCAATTTCCTGGGGCTCCTGGGGGGCTCAGTCGTGAAGCATTTGCCTTCAGCTCAGGTCATGGTCCCAGGGTCCTGGGATAGAGCCCTGCATGGAGCTCCCTGCTCTCCCCCTGCCTCTGTCTGCTGCTGCACCCTTTCCTTGTACTCTCTCTCTCTGTCAAATAAATAAATAAAATCTTAGAAAAAAGAAGTCAATTTCCCCAATGTTTCACATTGATTTGTTCTAAAGTTACACATTCTCAAGAAAACTAAGCTTTTAAAAGACTGTGTGGGTGAGAATGAAGTTCGTAATCTCGAGAAAATTGATACAGCATTTGCTTTTGGGGGGTCTTCTATGGAAGAGGATGCTCACCAGCCTTCTAGACCAAATGGAATGATCAGTTAGCTATAGATCAGTTTCATCTAAATCTACTTCATTTTTATCTGTATTAGGACTGAAGCTCCTTTTATACTTTGGGAGAAGCCTCAGGCAATTCCCAGCATATATGATGACCCGATTTTCTCCACCCCCAATTGGAATCTATCTGTGCCCTGAAGATGTTTTGGCACAGAGTCTGATGTTGGGTCAGAATCTTTAAAATCAAGGATGCAATGGGAAGTGACCTACATATTTTTCTTAAACCACATTTTTCTTAAATTGACCCAATGACCAGAATATTCCAGAGATACCTTTACTCTTCTATAATAAATTAGGTCCGAAGTTCCTCACCATGCATATATTGGATTAACAGAGTGATTTCTATTTCTTTTAAATAAGCATCACTCTGGTGCCTAACCTGATTAATGTAAAATGCAAAAATTACTGAGTGGTCTAATTAATATAATTATTGTAATGCAACTAGATCCTTTTCTTTCAGATAGTTACTGTTCTAAAAGTGCAGCCACATTGCCGAAGTTCACCATGTAGGTATGATAGGGCCTGTGGGCAGATGCCCCGCTAGTCTTCCACAGGAGAGATAATTAAGAGACAGTGGTACAGAAATGCATGTTGCAACACACACGGGTGCTCCTGAACGTTGACCTCCCCGCTCCAAGCAACTTAGAGAATGGCTTGATTTTCAAAATTACAATTCCTCTTAGGTTCTAGAGGGAGGCACAGACAGTCTTCAGGTTTTTCACCTTTGGAGGCAGGGAGCAAAATGCCCAGTTTTGGGAACGTTGCCCTCTCCTTGGAGACCTGAGAGGATACACGAGTATCAGGTGGTTCCAAAAGGCAGGGCACATAGAAGAATCTGAAAAGTTGCTAGAAGGAAGCAATTTCCTATTTTGGGCAAAACTTTACAGTAACAGGCAGGTGGAGAGCAAGTGGGAGAGAAATGAGGCGGGAAGTCCACTGACTCGGGGCAGTGGAGCTCACATAGGTAATATTAGGCTTGGCCGACTCTCTCATTGTGGCCCTCTTGGTGGGATGCTTCTCTGTCATATAGAACCTTTTAATCAAGAGATTAAGAAGGGGAGGAGCATGGCTTTGGCAGCATCGGATGGATCCTGTTGCCAAAAGTGGACAAGAGGGGACGCATTCAAGAAGCTTACAGCCATATGGCAATTGTGGGAATCCGCTAAGTCATTAACAACTGGGAGGGGATCAAGAAGGAAGTACTTAAAGACATCCCAAGCTCAGTGAACAAAGTAATGCCCTGTAAAAAATTACCCGGAGAACTAACACTTTTTTTGCCCATGAATATCATCAGCCACCTTCAGCGCCGAGTTGAAGGCAGTCTTGTGTGCATGCATGTATGTGTGTAAGCGGTGACCAACCCAGTCTTTTCTCGTGGGCACGGTACTGTGGGATCCGTTAAATGGAAATAAATAACTGCTAGTGTGTAGAGTCTCCTACGTGCGCTTCCTTTTCAAAATATTGATTTCCTTTTATTCCATTCAAAAGGGAGACCCGTGCGGAGGAGAAAGAGGAGGGCACTGTCTCTTTATGAATACTAATAAGGAAATCAAGGGAGACAGTGGCATTTCAAGTTTCATCTTTCTATTTCCTAGAGGCGCAAACTCTGCCAGTTGTCACCTTGGTGTACTCAGTGCCTTTTGAAGCACTACACTCCTCCAGAGAGAATGTCAGCCCCAGCCCTGGGCAGTTTTGACAAACAGAGTATATATTGATACATGATAAAGTATGCTAGAAATCACCCCAGCGCTAAAGGCTACTATAGTTTTAATATCATCATTTGAATTAACAAGCATTCTGTGGAGAAATAATGAGCTTTCATTATTCAGAACATCATCCTTACCCGGGGAGCTCAGAAACCATTAGCTCTTGAGAACTTAATGAAAAGATGATAAAGAATGTTTTAGATAAAAGTTTGAACGGGCACACTTGATAACTGAGGTAAAATATTAATGTTTGCTTGGATGATGTATTAGGGTTGCAGAGCTGGGCTCGTTGAAGCCACGGATGTCAAGTGTGAGGGGGGCTCGTGCTTGTGTAGCAGCTGGACTGGGCTGGCGGACAGTGCTGGCTCCCTCTCTGGTGAGCTGTGCTCCCGAGAAGATGGTCATGCCCACTGCATGGGCATGGTGAGGTTCCTTCAGACTTACAGACAAGGGGGATGGGAAATGGACAGGAGCGAGAGATAACACGGACAGATAAAGTATGATCAACAAGTACTGATGGACATGTTCAAAATTGGATTGAAAATCATTTCTTTGTACACTAATGTATAAGATAAAAATAAAATACTTGAATTATATGGCAAATATTTTGTTTTTCTTGTCTTAAGCTGATCAAAAGACTGGGAAATTTCAAGTTACCTCTCCAGGTTTGAATCTTATAATATAAAATTGCATTGGGAAGGGAAATAAAGAAGTAATAAAACAAGGAAAAAGAAGATCACATCTTTAGCACCTGGACGCCATTGTGAGCCACCTGAGAACTGATGGTTGGAACTTGACCATTGCAGACAAAAAATAAAAATAATGCTTATGGTGAAACACTTAGAAAATTTGAAAAGTAGATGATAGCAAAATATTGTATACTGTCCCACCATACAAAGATAAACCCTTGGCCACCTGGGTGGCTCAGTCTGTTGCATTTTGGACTCGAGTTTGGCTCAGGTCAGAATCTCAGCTCAGGTCAAGATCTCAGGGTCCTAGGATGGAGCCCTTTGTTGGGCTCTGAGCTCAGTGAGGAGTCTGATTTTCTCCCCTACCACCACTTCCCTGCCCCGTTCATGCTCTTTCTCGCAAATAAATAAACCTTAAAAAAATTAAACCCCTGGTAATACTTTGTTGTATTTTTTTAAACTCAATTTATTTATTTGAGAGAGAGAGAGAGAGAGAGAGAGAGAGAGAATGCAAAAAAAGAGGGGGAGAGAGAATCTGTAAGCAGACTCTCCATTGAACATGGAGTCTGATGTGGAGCTCCATCCTAGAACCCAGAGATCATGACCCAAGCCAAAATCGAGACTTGGTTGCTTAACCCACTGAGCCACGCACCCTAGTACTTTGCTGTGTTTATTTTCAATAACTAGGTTATTTACCTGGCAATGATCACATGGCATAGGCAGAATTACATATATTATAATTTTGAGAGCTTTTGCCTGGTTATAAAACTAATACATGATAATTATAAAAATTTAGAAGATACTGGAGATTATTGAAACTTTAGTGTCCACGAGAATCACCCTGGAGAGCTTATTAAAAGAATAGTGTCCTGGATCCCATCTCAGAACTACTGAATAAATATCCAGCAGAGAGGCAGTCTCAGGGGCAGGACTGACCAGGTTAGAATCTTGGTCCCATCACTTAACAGTATGTAGCCTTGAGCATATTATTTCAGTTCTCTTATTTGTAAATTAAGGATAAAAAAGTACATAGCTTAGGGCTGATATACAAATTAAATGGCATCATGCCTGTAAAGCACATAGAATATTGGTTAGCACATAGCACAAAGTCAAATGTTAGCAATTAATATTATTAGTACTATTAATATTATTGTAACCCTTATCTGCAGTTACAACAAAGCTCTCCAGATGATTTTAATGGGCCATTAGGATCATAGTGTGTCGTTAGTCTTTTTCCCTATGTATTTAAGATTAGGATTGTATTATTGTGATGATTATGATAGATTAGTGCTCAGTATCCTTTGCAATCTTTTTCTAATGTGCATGCTTGCATATTTCTCAGAATCCTTTGTATCTAAGGTTCTGAGTATAATTTGGGTTTCCGAAAGTAGGTGAATTAGATCTAAGATCTGGAAGGTGGAATGAGACAGATTCTGTGTTTCTGTTGCTTGATTTTCTTAGCCGGTGTGGTTGGGTGGGAAGTTGGTTTTTCTGCTACAGCATCAGTAGTAATAGTTGTTGGACTAGAGAGTTGGGAATGGGTGGAGAGGGGACCCATTTTGCTGGTAGAGATCACAGCAGGCTTCTTGATTAGAATGGTGGTGGCGGAGATCAAGATGCGGCAGCTTCCTAGTTTGGCAAGAAGCTTTCTCATCACAGAAGAGCCTCCTTTGATGATGAGTTTTGTAATATTGGGAGTCATTCCTGAAACCTAGCTGAGATGCTCTTCCTCAGCCTTTTCAACAATCCAGGAAACCATTTAAAACTTGTGATAAACCTGTTTGTGCTAAAAACTAGCTAGAGCGGATTTTGTTCATTGCAATTGAAACCTCACAATACCACTGAATATACTGTTTTAAAATCACAATTAAGTAGAAATATTCTCAAGTCTTATAAGAAAGTTGCTAACAGAGAGGGATTTGTGTCAGATGGGAAATGTTATAGGTCAGTTTATTGGTCTTTACTAATTATATATAAAACCACACTTAGGTTTCTCAGTATACATTTGAAAGATGCAGAAGAAAAAAATCAATATCCAAGAAACTTGGCAATGAAAATGGCCTTTATGCTGGCCTTGGCAGTTCTGCTTTTGTGCAGGGCAAAAAGAGCACTTTCTGTATTGGCCATGTGAAAAGTTTGGTCATTGTTAGTAAATGCTGGCACAGAATGGCATTACTTCTTGTTTTAAGGAGTCATCAGAGCAGCCAAGAATTTAGAACAGTGGGTGATGCTGGGAAATTAACAGCATCAGAAGCAGCAAAGAAACAGTTGGGTGAAGCATCTCAGGGAAAAGCTCTGTTCCTTGGCTGCAGAATCAGTTTGAAAACAACATTCTTGTGTAACAATTTCTCCTGCATTTTAAAAATGTATATTGAAAAAGCTAAGTTATGGCTTTAATTAGTAAAGACCAATAAACTGCCCTATGATAGAGGTTCCTTCTGTTGCTTTCTGCCCATCAAATACAACTTGGCTGGGTATAAACTCAAGGGTCATAGGACTTTCTCCCCCTCTGTCTCAAAATACTGTAAACAATGTTCCACTGTATTCTGGCATTTAGGGCTGAAGGGAAAAATTTTCTGAAGACAGTCTGATTTTTATTCCACTGCAGATGCTATTTCTGCCTTTACACTTTATATATCCATTTAGAGAATGTAACTAAAAATAAATAAATAAACAAAATAAAAATGGTGCAGACATTTGGGAAAACCTGCAGAGGTACATTGCCTACTGGGAGGTGTAGTCCTTACCAGGTACAATGCATTCTGGGAGATGGAGTTTTTCATGTGCTTCACTGGCTCTGGATGGACCATGCTTTGGGGATGGAAGGGGGGGTGGGGTAGAACAGATCCTAACTCTGACCTAATTTGTCTTTTTATGAAAATGAGAAAACAGAAAAATGCCAACAGGAAGCTTATGGGAAAATATTGCAGAATGAGGGGAAAAATCACCCCCTTAAAGTCTCAGAGAAATACAAAATACTAGATATTTCAGGTAACAAAAGAAAATTTTAGAAAATGGCTTGGCATTCTCAATACAAACACTGTGGCTGGACCTTAGATCTCAAGTAAGGACACACAATGGGAGGTGACCCATCTTCCTACTACCTTTGAAGGGTGAGGGTGGGGCCATACTGTAATGATTCCTGCTTTTGATTATTTATTCTCAAACCCCTCCATTGTCCTTATAATAAATGTTATTTGTCTGTTGATCGTAGATGTCAACATTGTGATGGGCTCATGTATGTTCCCCCAAAATTCAGATGTTTAAATCCTAACCCCCAAGAGCTCAAAACATGACCATATTTGGAGATAGGCTCTTTAGAGAGGTAATTAAAGTTAATGAGGTCTTTTGGGTGGGTCCCTGACCCAATGTGACCTGTCCTTATAGGAAGAGGACATTTGGACACACATAGAGCCGCCAGGGATCTGAGCCCTGCAGGAAAAGCTGTGTGAGGACACAGTGGTCCTCTACAAGCCAAGGAGAGAGGACTCAACATTAATCAACCCTATCAACACTTTGACCTTCCAATCTCTAGAATTGTTGAAAAATATATTTATGTTGTGTAAGCCACTCAATCTATGGTAGTTTGTTATAGCAGCTCTAGCAAGCTAATATAAATGTTATTTTGAATATTATCTTTTTATTTGTCTTCATTTATATATTTTATAAATATATAAAAAGACCATGTTAAGGGTTGAGAGATGGCATTTTTAGTTTTAAATCATGAATCTGTTAAGTAAACAAAAATCATAGTGAATAATATAGGGAACACCAAAGTACTCATTGCCTAGCCTAAAAATAAACCATTAAAGGTCCAATTAAAGCCTCTATCCCCTTGCTCTGTTCTTCTTCCTCTCCAACTGGTATCATTTTGCTCCTGAATTTGGTATGTATCATCTCCATACATTTAGTTATGTTTTTATAATTTATGTTTGTATTAATAAGCAATTCATAGTGCTCTTTAAAAAAAAGTCTTTATTTATTTGTCTGAGAGTGAGACAGAGAGACAGAGAGCACAAGCAGAGGGAGGGACACAGGGAGAGGGACAAACAGACTCCCCGCTGAGTGCAGAGCCCAATGTGGGGTTCCATCCCAGGACCCTGAGATCACGACCTGATCTGAAGTCAGGTGCTTAACTGACTGAGCCACCCAGACACCCCCATAGTGCCCTGTTGCATGGATCCTGAAACTTCATATAAATATTATTGAACTGTACTTGTCCTTCTAACTTCCTTTTCTCTCTCAACTTTCTGTTCATGAGATTTACTCATGCTGAGGCATCAGTCTGTCTCTCTCTTTACATGCACACACATGTATTATATCTGCTATTTGAGAATGATCACGAATACATCACAGTTTTTCCTACATTATAACCTTGATGGTTATATCCTTTAGCATATATTAGTTTTTTGTTATTTAGCAATGTTGCTATGGAAATTCTAGAAGATGTCTCCTGGGGCACGCGGACAAGAATTTCTCCAGGTTTGTGGGACGCCTGGGTGGCTCAGTTGGTTAAGCAGCTGCCTTCGGCTCAGGTCATGATCCCAGCATCCTGGGATCGAGTCCCACATCGGGCTCCTTGCTCGGCAGGGAGCCTGCTTCTCCCTCTGCCTCTGCCTGCCACTCTGTCTGCCTGTGCTCTCTCTCTCTAACTAATAAATAAATAAAATCTTAAAAAAAAAAAAAAGAAAAGAAAAGTTTCCTTCTTTAAAAAAAAAAAAAAAGAATTTCTCCAGGTTTGGAGTTGCCGAGTCAATTTGCTACATATAGCCCAGAATTTTCTCCAAATTGCATGTACCCATTTATATTCCCATCAGCTATGTATGATAGCCCTTGTCGCTTCATATACTTGCCAACAAAGCTTGTTGTCAGAAGTGGAAAAGTGTAATCGGTCTGGTGAGTATGAGATCTCCTGGTTTTAGTTTTCATATCTATAATTATTCTTGAAATTGAACTTGTAAAAAATCTTTCTGACTATTTGAATTTTCTCTCCCATGAATTCTCTGTTTACATTATTTTTTCGGCTTTGTATCATGAGTCTTTTTTTTTTTTAAGATTTTATTTATTTATTTGACAGACAGAGATCACAAGTGGGCAGAGAGGCAGGCAGAGAGAGAGCAAGGGAAGCAGGCTCCCCGCTGAGCAGAGAGCCTGATGCGGGGCTCGATACCAGGACCCTGAGATCATGACCTGAGCTGAAGGCAGAGGCTTTAACCCACTGAGCCACCCAGGCGCCCTGTATCATGAGTTTTGTATGAAAAGGAAATCACAGTGGTACAATTTCTTTACACTTTGTCCATTTTTCTACTGACTTGTCTTTTTTAATTGATTTGTAGTACATCTTAGTCCGTTTGGGGAGCCATAACAGAATACCATAGATGAGGTGACTTATAAACAAGAGAAATTTATTTCTCATAGTTCTGAAGGTTAGGAAGTCATGGACAGAGGCGCTGGCCCATTTGTTGTCTGGTGGGAGTTCTCTTCCTGCTTCATGTACAGCCATCTTCTCAATGTCCTCTTAACATGGCAGAAGGACAAAGGGAGCTCTGTAGGTTCTTTTTTTAAAAGACATTTAGGAAGATCCCATCCTCAGGAATCTACTTACTTCCCAAAGGCCCCACCCCCTAATATAATCACTTTGGGGATTAGGATTACAACATATGAATTTTGGGAGGATATAAGCATTCAGTCTATAACATAGGGGTCCCTTATATATTCTAGGTGTGAAACCATTGGATTATATGTACCCTCATCCTGGTTTGTAGTTTCTCTTTTTAATTGTCTTTTGATGCAGAGAACTTTTGTTTTCCTAATGGTATTTAGCAGACTATCCAGTAGGGTGCTTTAAACTCTGAGCAAAGCCATTTTCTTCACTTGGACAGCTTTTATTTTCTAATATACACATTGGCAGGTGTAAACAGACTAGTTTTTGTCTTGGTTGTCTTCATATTCAGATCATTGTAAACCCTGGCTAACAACTGTGGAAAGCAGAATTTAGTGAGTATGGCTTACATTTATCTGTGCGATATAAAGAGTAATAATTTTTATTAATAGTTCTTACTGTCTTAAAGGACAATTGCATTTCTTCTGTGAATTACATGCTTTGTTTTTTCTAACAGTGACTGGGTTCACTTGATTTTTCTTTTTTTTTAAAAGATTTTCACTTATTTACTTGACAGACAGAGATCACACCAGCAGTCAGAGAGGCAGGCAGAGAGGGGAGGGGAGAAGCAGGCTCCCTGCCGAGCAGAGAGCCCGATGCGGGACTCGATCCCAGGACGCCGGGATCATGACCCGAGCCGAAGGCAGTGGTTTAACCCACTGAGCCACCCAGGCATCCCTCACTTGATTTTTCTACGTGATGTCAATATTTACTTATTCGTTTGTTTGGCTTAAATGTCTGTAATGCTGAGGATTCTGTTGAATCTACAATTCATTACACTTCACAATGGTATTTTAAACAGGTTAATAATTAACTAATACATATATATGAATTCATAGCATTTCTTATTTACCTTACATTAAGTGCAGTTGCATATTTAGTCCACCTTGTTTCTTCAGTCATTTGGCTAACTCTAAAAAGGGGCATACCTTCCTATTATTGAGCTTCTTTGGAGAATACATTTTTCAATGAAGTTTAAAATCTGCGGTTGTCAGATGGACTTTGCCATGGCTCAGAAGAGATTTAATTCTTATCTTATAGAACACGCGGTAAGATAATTTAAAAATTTTTATTATTAAAAAAGTTAAACTCAGGGGCACCTGAATGGCTCAGTGGGTTAAGCCTCTGTCTTCAGCTCAGGTCAAGATCTCAGGTTCCTGTGATAGAGCCCCTCATCGGGCTCTCTTCTCAGTGTGGAGTCTGCTTCTCTCTCTCTCTCTGCCTGCCTCTCTGCCTACTTGTGATCTCTCTCTCTCTCCATCAAATAAATAAATAAAAATTTGAAAAAAAAGTTAAAATCATAAAATAACCCACACTGCAACATTTCAAGTCACTGATTTTACAAAGTTAATTTAATAATTAATAAAAATTAATTAATAAAAATTAAATAAGTTAATAATTATTAATTTAATAAATTTAAATAGATTTATCTATTTATCAGAGTGAAAGAGAGTAAGCAGAGCAGGAGGAGGGGCAGAAGAAGAGGGAGAGAGAGGATCTCCAGTAGAAAGCCAAGTGTAGAGCCCCATGTGGGGCTGGATCCCAGAACCCAAGATGTGACCTGAGCCAAAATCACAAGTCAGAGGCTTAACCAACTGAACCACCCAGGGGCCCTGAGACACTGCATTCTTAAATGAACTTTGTAATTTTTTAATAGGCAAGAATTTTTGGTCCTAAAATAATAGTGAACCTTTAAAAATGAAATTAACTTTTGGGGCACCTGGGTAGCTCAGTCGGTTAAGTGTCTGACTCTTAATTTCAGCTCAGGTCATCATCTCAGGGTCGTGAGACAGAGAGTACTGGGTCTGGCTCTGTCCTGGGTGTGGAGCTTGCTTAAGATTTTCTCTCTCTCCCTCTGTATCCCCTCCTCCGACTTAGGCACACACGCGCTTACACACTCTCTCAAGACATTTTTAAGAAAAAAATGCAGTGTTTCAAAAGTCATTTGTGTTTGAAAACCCCCCATTAGGATTTTTCTTGGCACCTAGGCATGCAGAGGCTGCCTTTACATTTAGATTTTATCTCTCTACATACATGCAGCTTTGTGTGAAAGCTTTCAGTTCAAAATTAATTTCTTGACTTTCCTTAAAGCACCTGAATTAATATCATGTGTTTTTAAAGATAGTATTTATTTATTTGACAGAGGGAGAGAGATCACAAGTAGGCAGAGAGGCAGGTAGAGAGAGAGGGGAAGCAGGCTCCTTGCTGAGCAGAGAGCCTGATGCGGGGCTTGATCCCAGGACCCTCAGATTGTGACCTGAGCCAAAGGCAGAGGCTTTAGCCCACTGAGCCACCCAGGCGCCCCTATATCATGTTTTAAACAAAGTAGAAATTGTTTAAAGAATTTATGCATTCTTTGTGCTTGGGCAAATTTTATTTACAGAAGAAAATCTCGGAGGAGAGTTTTATTTTTCCTTGTCCAGACTCTCTGCTGTGGACACACACATTGGTAGGTATGATGGTGTTGAAGGAGAGGGGAGAGGAGAGAGCTTCAGATCTTCAGGGAGCAAAAGATGAAGCAAGTCAGGAGAGAGAGACACAGAGGGAGTGAGCAAGCAGATTGGCCTGAAGTTGAACATCCAAAGGTCTGAAGTGTGGAGGGAAATGGCTGCTGCCACTCTGAGAAATTCCATCTGGGTGGTTTCCTACGTGTCTGCAATAAACCTCTTGCACAGTAAATGAAGAAAATATATAAAAGTTTCAATTTTATTGGGTGTAAAGCTCTTAAAGAACTACCGCTCACCGTGAGTCTAGGGATGACTGGGTTTGAATGGAGGGACCCCTGCTACAGGAGCGTTTTCCCTGCTGGTTTCCTGCCCGTACTGCAGCCCTGGGTCGTGCTCCTGATGACATTCCCTCGCGATGATGGACCACAGCAGCTGAAGCAGAAATGTACCTGCCTGGGCATGGAGGAAAAGCTTGTGCTAGGACCCAAATGTCAATTCCACCGCGTGAGAATTGCTCTCCACTGGAAATGGGAGAATGATAGAACACAGGCAGACGAATGGGAATAAACCTTCACATAAACACTCTTGTCAGTGTCGGTTGCTAACAGATGCATTGAGGTAAATGCCGTTACCTCAAGAAGTGTTATCTTCTGGGGATCCTTATCATAATTTTATTTTAAATCCGAACAGCTGTTGTTTAACTACCACAGACCACAATTTATCTACAGCTTGGGGCCATAAAGTTAGCTTTAATGCACTCAGTTCCTTGTCCCCTCCCCTGTACTTGATTTAATTTCCATGCATCTGACACTCACATGCTACATACTATTTGCATATTTCAATATGTACTTTTGCAGATCCCGTAAGTACTCAGGAGCTAAACGTGAAACAATAAAGACAAATGGAAGTTCGACGTGACAAATGATAAGACAAAGGAAGAACAACGCTCAGGTTTCACTTACATGTAAAATATTCTGAACAATAATAGCTCCTTCAGGACAACAAAGCAGGTTTTTCTAGGGTGGTTGGTTTATGGTGACTGTAGGGAAAAAACGGATGTTTTTTTTGGCAGTGAAACACAGCACACTTATCTGAATGGAGCCCCAGGGCTTACCGTACAGTAACGGGGAGAGAACTTCAGCTTGATTTAAGAAATCAACAAATGTGGCCACTTTCATAACCTGAATGTTTTCTAAAATTGATGTTCATGGTTTTTCATTCAAGGGATTTTTGAAAATGAGGTTGCACTTTCAAACAAAAGAAAACTCTGGGGGAAGATGGGGAGGGAAGAAAAAGTCACTCCTGGGGAAATTTTTTAAAAAGATCCCTCATGGATTGTGATACTGTATTTAACAAAGGTGCTGAGAGGGTATGAGCTGACCTAAGGCTCTAACAGCATTGGATGGAAAATCCATTTTCATCAGGGTTCCATGGGCCCGAGAATATTCTTTGGTCCTAACTACTGTGGCTGAGGACTTGAAGACGGAGGTCAGAGGACTTGAAAGCTTCTTCTCTTCTCAGCTCTTTTTGCTTGGTTGGCGCAGATGCTTGTAGTCTGGAGAAACCTCCAGCTTCCATCCCACCCTCAGAGGTAACAGTAACATGCCGCCGGGAGGACTTGGCTTTCAGAGTTCTTCGCGGTGACCTTTAGGACCTGGCCCCTTTTCAATCCTTGCTTGTTGTAATCAAAGTTTCAAAAAGAAATGTGTTGCAATCCTTAGTGCAGCAGAATGAAGTAGGCTCTGGGGCTCAGTGATCCACTTACTGATTTGATTATTAGTTTTCTGGCAGCAAATTGTGGCAAATGAGGATTCCCACAGGCATCCTTTACATGCAGGTAAAATCCACAAATGGGAGAGAGTGCCCTCACTGGTAAGGTTAACAGTTTAAGAACAAGTTACTTACACACCTGTCTTAAAGGGGTACTTCAAACCTGGAATCGGAGAGCATGTTTTTATTTCTGAGTGATGAATGCTCATGGAAATGGAACTAGTTCAAATGGAAACAAAGTGACAGTGGGAAAGGTGAGAAGGATTGGCAGGGCCTGGTTTGAGAATTTGATTTTGCATGATGCAGATGATGTCACTGTTGCAAAGTATGGAGACCAGTCTGCTCTCTCTTTACAGTTTTCGTGGGGCGTGCTTCAGTAGACCCTAAATTTGGAAAGAACTGAAGATGGGCTTTGTCCTTTTTTTTTTTTTTTAATATTTACTTATTTATTTGAGAGAGAGAGGGAGAAAGAAAGTGCGAGGGGAGAGGGAGAAAAACAGAACCCACGGTAAGCGTGGAGCTGGATGTGGGGCTTGATCCCACGACCCTGAGATCATGACCTGAGCTGAGACCAAGAGTTGGACGCTTAACTGACTGAGCTACCCAGGTGCCTGGGCCTAGACATTTTTAAAACAAACAAACAAACAAACAGATAAATAAATAATTAAATTTAAAGAGAGAGAGCAAGAGTGTGAGTGCACGCAAGAGTGGGGAGGTACAGAGGGAGAGAATCTCCAGCAGACTCCCCACAGAGCGCAGAGCCTGATGGGCTCCATCTCAGGACCCTGAGATCATGACCTTAGCTGAAACCAAGAATTGTTCACCTAATGGACTGAGCCACCCAAGTGCCCCTGGGCCTAAACATTTTTAAGGAGAGTTGCTTGACACCCAACATTTCATGAGAAACTTTGATCCTGCGAAAATTTGAAGCTGAATCGAAAGCCAAAGAGAGTGAGATAAACAATAGTAATCAGCACCTGGTATTTGTCCAGCACGTTTTATCTGAGATTTCAGAGTCTGCTGAACATTGATTAAGCCAGCCTCACCATGCCTCAGTGGAACAGATAAGGGGGTCATTCCAGCACTTTGGGATGGAATGTGTGAGCTTCTCCCTCTCCCTCTGCTCTGAACAGCTCTTAGGTACTTGATACAGACAGGCGGGGGGCTAGGAAGAAGGGCATGGAGAAAAGAACACTTCTCATGACTCTCAGGAGGAAGGCTGGCTGCTTCCCAGGGAGTGACGTGATCTCACTGTGGTGACATCTCTCCTTTCCCCTCAAGGCCAAGAAGGTTACTGATGAGCAAGGGGGAGGCTGTTGGTCCTATTTTATTTTATTTTGAACAGATGGAAACTAGCACAGCAGCTAGTAGCCTGATCCCCAGAATGAGGCTGACCCTCAGTGTAGAAGAAAGCAGAAGAAGGAGGGAACCTCTGTCTGAGTGGCCCACACCCGATAGCTTCCTGCGTGTTGGTCATGCTCTCTTTCAAATTCCCCGTTGACCATGGCCCAGCCTAAAGCTCTTCATCTCAAGATCTTTCATGCTGGAGCATAGCTTCCTGGACCACAGTGGGAAGTTGCTCATCTGACCCATGCTGAACTGAGATGAATCATCTTTCCAAATTTATCGTGATCTGCTGTTAGCTGTTTTTTAAATGAAGTTTAAAAGAGACTACTTAAAAATAGACAACGTATTGCCTTTCTAATTCTCCCAGAAGGTGTGGAAGTCAACAAGCATTTTATCTTCAGATGCAAAGCCTTGTGTAGGATAAAGAAATCTGTTTTTACCTTTAATGTGACTGGCTCTGTATATATGTTCTATGAAGTGATGGTTGGAGCTGCTCTGATAAATCGTTCATTAGGGTTCAGATATCATAATTGTTACTTTTTTTCTCAGTATGTGAAGAATTGTAAGAATACAAAGAAAGTAGGGGAGAGAGAAAGGGAAGGAAGAATGGGGATGAGAAACTTCGATGTGCAAAAGTTGAACTCTCCTGGACATTAGTGCGTTAATTTTAGCAGACCTAGAGACTGCTAAGGATCAAGCTACAAACAATTTAGCTTTGGCAATTGTTTATGATAGCCGGAATGAGTAGACTTGCTAGGTGGAGGATTTTGTGTGAGTAAGCATATTTTGGAAATGATATTTTGTTCTACCATAGACCATATCCAATCATATATTTAATACCCTATGTTGTACCTATAATATATATACATCTCATTAGAGGCATGGATTTGACCTGTGGACAGGATGTCTATTTTTGGGTGTTCAAATGCAGATTCCTTTACTTACTCATCGGGTCTAGATGGAACAGAGTATGCAAAGGGAAGTGGGCCACAAGCACAGTCAAGAACTGTAAAGGGCCTATAAACAAATTCTTAACTGTCAAATTTAGCCTACCGGAATTTCATAGGCATCGGCAGAAAACACGAGATTCTTGGGTCAGAGACAAATGATTTTCTTAGTCACAGTTATAGCAGTAACCAGAATTTGTCTTTGTTCCCTGAACCCCAGTCCTCACAGGGCCACATGAAGACAGCCAAGGGATCCTGACCATCCAATAGGTTCCATTACAGAACCCTGAGCCTAGGAAACTAGGATCTTTTTAATGACCAACAAGCATTCCTACCCTTTGTCCAACAAGCATTCCTACCAATGAGATGTTATCCTTCTTCTATTGAACTGTAAGCAAACGTGCCCCTTGTTCCAAAGGGACACAGCATCCCTATCTTCCAAAACTGTTCACTACACAAACATCCTACAACAAAAACAGCTACGTGCAGAAATTCTCAGGGAGACCCACGCGGGGAACATTTTTTTTTTTTTTGAACAATATCTACTTGTTTCTACACCATCCTGGATTCTGGTAAATTTATTCACTTCATCTGCCATTCTGATTAATCTGACCAACAGAAGCTGGAAACAAATCCACTTAATTTTTTTCAGAGAACATTTAATTAAAACTGTTTTCAACAGGACTCCACCCTGTCAACAGGACTTGCAGGCAGCGGGATGAGGCCAGCCTCCAATATTGACCAATCATGACCTCAGGGGTCCCAGACTCAAGTAGCTGAACAAACCCCATGAAATCATCCGGAAACCTTGGAAAGCCAGAGATCTTTCCTCTTTAGTTACCATGTTGGCTTTCCTCAGACCAAGGCATAAATCCAGGTAGAGCGGATGTGTCAGCGATTGCACAGACCTTACCTTGCCTGCAAGGAGGAAGCCAGTGGCAATTCTGTCCTCCATGACAACATCGGTCAGTGAATTGTTGACCTGAAGGGCTTCCAGGGCCAAGGTGGTAACGATGAGCATTCCAGCTAAGGTCAGGGTCAAAATTTGTCTCACCTTTTTTAGTTGGGTGACTCTTATACAGGATATTGCCTGAAGGGTGAACATAAATAACAAGTCAGTTTCTCTTCTGGAGGGCTCTCCAGAATAATCCCCTGGTAGACTCATTGGAAGAGATCTCTACATTCATCTGAAATGAAAGCTCCATAATTTACTGGTGGCATTTCCTTACACACTTGGAGATTTCCTGTCAACCTCCCACAGCTATGATGCATGTCACCGTGTTTTCAGGAGGGAGGCAAGTTAATAATGGCTTCCACATATGGTATCCCTGGAAATAAAGGTTTTTTTTTGTTGTTGTTGTTTGTTTGTTTGTTTTTACAGTTTCTTGGACATCCAGTTGGATTTCTATCAGTTTGGGGGTACAGATGGACAATCTTGTAGCTGACTGGTTGACCTTAGTTTCCCCGTTTGGTTCAAATAATTGAGTTTAGTATTATTTTTGGAGAAACTGTCTGATGGCAGTGAATTCAACTTGTCCTATCTCTGTCCCTGTCACCAGCTGTATGTCATTTGTCTGTCTCTTGGGATGATGGATCAATGGTTGTGGGAATGGGAGTTGGAAAGACATCTGGAAATGGTGCCAGGTGTTTTGTGTGGGATGTACAGGAAGAAACAGCCATGTGTGGCTGTTTCTGATAGAATTCCAAGTCAACAGGACTCCAGTCTGTCAATCGGACTCCCAGGCAGTGGGATGAGGCCAACCTCCAATATTGACCAATCGTGACCTCAGGGTTCCCAGATTCAACTAGCTGAACAAACCCCACGAAATCATCCAGAAACCTTGGAAATCCAAATAGCTTTCCTCTTTAGTTACCATGCTGACTTGTAGAGATGGAGATCAAATTGTAGAGATGGAGGTCACCAGGCCCAGCAGTCAGTTAAATTTAGGGAGTCTGTAACAGTTAGGGAGAATTCCCCCAGATGGTCTTTAGAAAAGAAGCTTCCAGGGCTTTTCTAAAGGCCAAGATCATTAATACCCTCTTCCTCTGTACCTCCCAAGGTACATAAGTTGTTCTCCATCAGGTGTTAGGGTTGTTGGTCAATTTATACCTCTACAAAATTGGTGCATCCCATTCCATGAAATGTAACCTCACCTTTATTTCATGCATCCCCTACATTTTCTCTGGAAAAGTCAGAGATAAAACAGGCAAGGGGATTTTTATAAAATGTATGGGGAACTATTAGGGATTCCACTTTGACCTTGTGGGATCCCTTTAGAGGGACTTTCAAACAAGTAGTCATTGTACCGGCATTTATAATTGAAAGCTGTATCAATCCAATGAGAGAATCCAGGTGGCTGGACCAGAATTACCTTTGAATTCCTTATCCTTCATTTTGGCTGGGCTGCTCCCTGGAGATTGAACCAAGCAGGCTAGACTGAGGTTGCCATTAAGGGAAAGAAGTGTCATGTCCAGGGACCATAGGGTCAAAATCTTGAATTTTCAAAATTGATCTATATAATACCGTATATTTTAAATCCTGCTCTTTGCCCAGGAAACATCTAAGAGAAGATGAGCTTTTTTGTGACCAGCCACACTCTGGGACCAAACTGTCTCACTAAGGTATGTGGATGTTGAGTCCAATAAATTATTTATTTATAAATTTATATAAACTTTATTGACATATAATTCATATACCACACAATTCACCCATTTAAAATGTACAGCTCACTGGTTCTTAGTATATTCACAGATATATGCAACCATCATCATAATCAATTTTAGAACATTTTCATCACCTTAAAAAATAAATCTTATATCCTCTAGCTATCCCCAACCCTCAAACCAGCCTCATTCATCTCAGCTTCCAAACCTAAAGTTTGCTTTCAGTATGCTTTCTTCCCTTTTTAAATAAATTTTAAGGAGATTTCTTTTAAGAAGATTCTTAAATAAATTTTAAGAAGGAGAGACAAGAGAGAAGAGACAGAGACAGAGAGAACAAGTGAGCAGGGGTGGGGTAGAGAGGGAGAGGGAGAAGTAGTCTCCCCACTGATCAGGGAATAAGATGTGGGGCTGGATCCCAAGACCCTGGGATCATGACCTGAGCAGAGGGCAGACACTTAACAAACCGAGCACCCCTACTTTCTGTCTTTATAGGTTTACATATTCTGGATATTTTAAATATGTGTAATCATATAAGATGTAGTCTTTTGTCAATAGCTTCTTTCACTTTGCATCATGCTTTCAAGGTTCAACCATGTAGTAGCATATATCAATATTTTATTCCTTTTAATGGCCAAACAACCCACTATAAGGCTATCCCGCATATTGTTTTCCCTTCCATTAGTTGATGGATAATTGATCTGTTTCCATCTTTAACTACTATAAATAATGCTGCTATAAACATTCATGTACAAGTTTTTATGTGGACATAGTTTTCATTTTTTGATATATATATGTATATATACATATATATTTTGCTGATCATATGGTAACTCTATGTTTAATCTTTTGTGGAACTGCTAGAATATTTTCCAAAGTGATGGCATCATTCCATATTCCCATCAACAGTATATGAAGGTTATAATTTCTCCACATTCTCACCAATACTTGTTACTGACTTTTTGATTCTAGCCACCCTAGTGAGTATAAAGTGGTGTCTCACTGCAGTTTTGACTTGGATTCTTCTAATGCAATGACAGATAATGTTGAGCATTTTTTTCATGGACATTTGCGTGTATCTTCCTTACAGAAATGTCCTTATTCTTTTGCATGTGGCTATCCAGTTGAATTGTCTATTTCTCCTTTTTTTCTCTATCTTTTTAAAAAAGATTTTATTTATTTAATTATTTATTTTAGACAGAGAGAGAGAAAGAGAAAGAGAGGTGGAGGCAGGGAGAGTCTGAGTGGGGGAAGGGACAGAGGTAGAGGGAGGAGAAGGAGAGAATCTCAAGCAGACTCCATGCTACGTGTGAAGCCTGAGGTGGAGCTCCAGCTCATGACCCTGAGATGGTGACCTGAGCCAAAACTGAGTCAGGTGGTTAATCTACTAAGCCATCCAGGCAGCCCATATTTATTACTTTATTTCTGTTAGTTTTGTGTTATATATTTTGGTGCTGTGTTATTAGATGCATAAATGTTTATAATTATTATATCTTCCTGATGGACACACCCTTTTGTTATTATAAAGTATCCTTTATCTCTAATAACTGTAGTTGTTGTTTTAAAGTCTATTTTAGGGACGCCTGGGTGGCTCAGTTGGTTAAGCGGCTGCCTTCGGCTCGGGTCATGGTCCTAGCGTCCTGGGATCGAGTCCCACATCGGGCTCCTTGCTTGGCAGGGAGCCTGCTTCTCCCTCTGCCTCTGCCTGCCACTCTGTCTGCCTGTGCTCGCTCCTGCACTCTCTCTCTATTTGACAGATAAATAAATAAAATCTTAAAAAAAAAAAGAAGTTTAAAGTCTATTTTGTTTTATAGTAGTATAGTCACATCATCTTTCTTGTGGTTGCTGTTTGCATGGGACATTGTTTTCTATCCTTTTACTTTCAATCTCTGTGTCTTTCAAACTAAAATACGTCTCTTGAAGCCAACATATGTTTGGATCACATTTTTAAAAAATATTTATTTATTTATTTGAGAGAGCACTAGTGGGGAGTGGAGGAGAGACAGAGGGAGAGGGAGAAATAGACCCCCACTGAGCAGGGAGACTGACCAGGGGCTCAATCCAAGGATTCTGAGATCATGATCTGAGTTGAAGGCAGATGCTTAACCTACAGAGCCATCCAGGTACCCCTGGATCAGGTTTTAATTCAATCTGACAGTCTCTGCCTTTTGATTGGGTTGTTTAATCTCTTCACATTTAATATTATTTTCAATTACAGTTGAATTTATGTCGCACTTTTTATTTGTTAGGTATTTCATGTCTTTTTTTTCCTCTTTTGTCTTTCATTGTTTTCTTTTGCATTAAGTGAATATTGTCTAATGTAGCATTTTAATTCCATTACTGATTTTCTTCACTATATATTTTGAATTATTTTCTTGGTGATTGTTCTAGAGCTTACCATATAAATCTTAATGATCAGAATCAGCTTCAGATTTATTCTAACATTTCAAGTGAGATATAGGAATGTCATTCTTTTTACCCCCTTTTGTGAAATTATTGCTTTACATAAAATCTATTTTCCTTTTTCCTTTTTTTGTGATATTATTGTTATACATATTAAATCTATAAATGCTACAAACACAAAAAAACAGAATATTGTAGCTCTTACTTTACATAATTTTATCTTTCAAAGAAGCTAAGAGAAGAAAAGAACATGAGTCTATATAGCTTTCATTATATTAATATTTGTATTGGTTATTTCTGGTTCTCTTTGCATGTCCTTCTGGACTTGATTTACCTTCTGGAATAATTTTCTTAGCCCAAAACAGTTTTGCTCCTATCCATTTCCTTTGTGTTATTAACAATTATATTACATGTCTATATGTTATAGGCCCAACAGTACATTATATACATTTTTAATACAATTGATTTTTAAATAAGAGAAGAAAGGAGAATATATATTTATATAACCTTTTATTATTACATAGTTACCTTACCAATGCTTGTTGATTTTTTTGGTATGAATTCTAATTACTGTTTGAGGTCACTTCAGCCTGAATAATTTCCTTTAGTATTTCATATAAGGCAGATCTGCTAACAACAAATTCTCTCAGTTATTGTTCATCTGGAAATGTCTTTATTTTGCTTTTATTTTTTTTATTTTTTTAAAGATTTTTTTTATTTATTTGATAGACAGAGATCACAAGTAGGCGGAGAGGCAGAGAGAGAGAGGAGGAAGCAGGCTGTCCGCAGAGCGGAGAGCCTGATGCGGGGCTCGATCCCAGGATCCTGGGATCATGACCCGAGCCGAAGGCAGCAGCTTTAACCCACTGAGCCACCCAGGCGCCCCTTTATTTTGCTTTTAATTTTTAAAGATAGCTTTGCTGGATATAGGATCCTTGGTTGACAGTTTTTTTTTCCCCCTTTGAATACTTTGAATATGATATCCTCCTGCTTTTTGGTCTTCATTGTTTTTGCTGACAAGTCAGTTGTGAATCTTATTGGGGTTCCCTTGTAAAAAATGAGTTGTTTTTCTCTTATTGTTTTCAAGAGTTTATCCTGGTCTTTGACTTTCAGCAATTTTACTTTGATGAGTCTGTTTATGGTTTTCTTTGTCTTTATTCCACTTGGAGTTTGTTGAGGTTCCTGGATGTATAGCTTACTGTTTTTTAGTACAACTAAGAAGTTTTCAGCTATTATTTCCTCAAATATTTTTCTGACACTTCTCTCTTTTCCTTATAGTACTTCCATTATGCATATGTAGGTGCACTTAATAATGTTTTGCATTTCTGTCTTCTTTTTTCTTTATTTTTATTTAACTCTATTTTTTTGGACTGCATATTCTTTATTGATCTATCTTCAAGTTCGCTTATTCTTTTGCCATTCAAATATTCTGAGTTCCTTTATGAATTTTATATTTCTGTTATTGTACTTTTTAACTCCAGAATTTCCATTTGATTCTTTTTTTATAGTATCTCTCTCTATTGATATTCCCTATCTGATGTGCCATTGTCCATTGTCCTTATACCTTCCTTTATTTCTTTAATGTAGTTTTCTTTTAGACTGTTGAATATATTCATAATCACTCCATATGC
>RCUC01110983.1:0-10964 GCA_003697995.1 Taxidea taxus jeffersonii
ACTTTTCTAGCCATCATTGACATTGACTCTGGCATTTCTGTCTTGCCCTGATTACAAGCTGAGATGTTTCCGCAGTCCAAAAGCAATCCTCAGTAAGATGTTACAGGTGTTTAAAATTAGTATTCTTGTATAGAGGTGAATGCCAGCAGTATATGGGCATGATGCTAACGCATTGGTTGCCATTAACAAATATTTATACAGTATATTATTTACTACATGCTGGTGCTGTTCTAAATGTTTTACATTTATAAATTCATCAATTCTCACTATTCAGCTCCATGATGTAGGTACTGTTAGTACTCTTGTTTTACAGATGAGTGAACAGAGCATGGAGAGGTTAGGTAACTTGCCTGTGGTGACACAACTATAATGTTAGGACTGTTAGTTCTAACTTACATAGTCTAGTAAAGAATCTATGCTCTTAATCCATAAAATGGCCTATTTCTGGAACAATACAGTCTGACAGGATTTTTTTTTTTAAAGATTATACTGCAACTCATGACTCTGAAGTCAAAATCTGAGTTGAGACCAAGAGTTGGATGCTTAATTGACTGAGTCACCCAGGCACATCCCCCCTCTCCCCCACCTTATTTTTTTTTTTTTAAGGATTTTTAAAAACGATTTATTTATTTATTTGAGAGAGAGAGCGCATAAGCTCATGAACAGCGGGGGGTTGCGGGAGTAGAGGGAGAGGGACAAGCAGACTGCTGAGCAGAGCCCAGCATGGGGCACAGTCCCAGGACTCTGAGATCATGACCTGAGCCAGAATGAAGAGTCAGACACTTAAGTCATTGAGCCACCCAGGTGCTCCTTTTTTAGGCTCTTTGATTCTACTATTTTTCTTTGATAACTGTCTTCTCCTTCTCCCTTATCCAATCTCTTTCCTTGATGGCAGCTTACCAGCTTCCTCTTTCTAGAACAGTCTAGCTATTCTTCCTTCCATTTTTATACTCAAGGCTATCAAATCAAATAATTCTTTCAAAGGTATTAACTGATCTTTCTGATGTGATGAAGTTTGAGTTTGACATTGGTCAGTATTGGCATTTTAATTTTTTTAAAAGATAAGCATTTAAGAACTGAAGAAAGACATGGTGGTAGAATGACGGATGACTAAGTTGTTTTTGGGTTGGGAGACATCTATTTCTTGGCCGTAGTTGTGAGGAGAGACCGTGAGATACATGCTTGGGTAAGAAAAGCCTCTTTCTAACCTGTCATTTTCTGTCTTCCAGCCACCAATGTCCCTTTTTCTTTTTAAATTATGGAAGTATTATATGCCAATTGTAAAACATTTAAACACTAAGTATCAAAAATAAAAGTTAAAGTCCTCTTCACTGATTCTTTTCCTTCCCCCTAAATCTTTCTCACTGCTCTCTCTAGAGGTAACCACCCCTGGCTTTGCTAGTGTTTTTGCAGGTTAGAAAAGTGTACATGCATGCACAAACATACACACTTCATGTATGTGCACATATATATGTATATGTATGTATATAAGATGTATACATATAACATACATAATAGTCTTTTCTTTTAAACATAAGTGAAATACTGTACATTTTGTTTCTCAGTTTGCTTTTTCCCTGCTAACATTACATATATTCTGGACATTTCTCTTTATTGGCCCATATAGAGCCACCTCATTGTTTTAGAAAGGTTGCATATTATTTCCCAATAAAATATACCACAATTTATTTAACTGTTTTCCTATTAATTGACATTTTTTTCAAATTTCCCAGTATACTATATAATGCTGTAATGATTGTCCTTGAAAAATGTCTTGTTGTGGCTGAGTGTTTCTGAGAAAATCCTAGAACTGATATGTCCAAGTTAAAGCATACACATTTTTGTAGTATCTGATAAATTATTCTTCCCAAAGATAGTTTATACCTATCAACTATGTATGAGTGCCCATTTTCCCACATTTTTGCCAACATAGTTGTTTGTAGTCTTTCTCATTTTCACTTAATATGACTATTGGGTGATAAATGGTGATTGCTCCCATTTCTAGTGATATTATCCACCTTTGTAAATTGGCTATATGTTTTGCTTATTTTTTCATATTATTAAAATATTAAAATATATTAAAATTATATTTTAATATAATTATATTATATATTTATATTTATTTCTGCATAAATTTATACATTTGTTTATATGTTATATATACAATATTATTAAAATATATTAAAATATTATTCCTATTTTTTGGTACTGATTTGTAGGATGGCCTCTATTTTTGAAGGATCAAATTAATATTTGGAATTCTGTCTCTAAAAGTGTTAATGCAAGTATTAGATGTTTGATAACTTTATTTTCTTTATGCCAGTGAGACAAAAATAAAACAGTGTGAATCTAGTATTAAAAAGATTTTATAGGTAATTAATTTTAAAAAGTAATCTTCTTGGAAAGGTATTTCTTAAACTGGTATAGTTGTGGTGGTATTAAATTAGGAACTCTGATAAATCTCTGATTTGTGCATGTTTGCTTGAACCATTTCACATTTTCATGCTTTTCTATGTATGTCACTAAAATAATAATTGTCACAATTGCTATTCTAATGTGGACAGCAGTTTTGAAGTAAATATGATGGACTTCAGGAAAAATGAAAAGAATGTAGATGAATCATGAAAATATTGAGAGAACTTGCATTGAAACATGTAGATCAGTGTTATTTTCTTATGTACTAGATAAAAATACCATTTAAAATGATGTTATACTTGAAAACAGTGGTGTGTTCAAGGTACTGTCACTGGTATTATTGATATAAAGATGAATAAAATAATCTTTATTGGTCATAATCTATCAGAAGAGAGAGACAGGATAGATTAGGTTCAAGTTATGCATCTTTGATGGGAATATCATAGAAGTGATGTTCTTCTGTTAAGATGGTAGCTACATTTTCAGTAAGTGAGCATAGCATAATGCCTGGACAAGTTGAGCCACTGTGTTGTACACCTGAAGTGAAAGTAACATTGTATGTCAACTATAATCAAATAAATTAAGCAAAGGAGTGTACAATTCTGGTTTATCTTAATATTGATGGTGCTTACTTTCTTTGATCCTTAATTAAATTTCACAAAGTTCCTCTTTCCCCCTTTGTCATTAATAATTATTTTGAGGGGAGTTATTTTGAAGTGATATGAGAATCCTGTTGCTTATCAAAATTTAATTGATTATATTGGTAGGGACTCATAGATTCTTTTTATTAAATGGGTTGTAATCTATTACTAGTATTTATTTTGATGCTTAAATTGCCCCAGATTTTGCCACTGGGAGCCTCTTCAAGCTTGTTTCTGTGTCCTTTTGACATGTTTCCATCATTCAGGTATTTCTTTCCCTTTTGGAAAACACAAGCCCATCTTGACTTTCCTTGCCCTATTTGTGGAATCAGCCATTTCTTCAAGGAGCCCTGTTTCCTCTTGATAGAAAATTTTTTTAGGAGCAAAGTTCTCTGTTCATTTTAATTTTGGTGCTGCTCCCAGGCCCTTTAATGAGCACATGTACATATATATACATACATACTCATGTTTGTAGCCGTATTTATTTCTATAACCACCTATATTGAAAACTATAACTCCAGTTCTTATCAAACACCATTGGATTAATTCCAATATTCTTCATTTATATATCCTCCAACAGTGAGAAAACTAGCTTTTATTATCCTTAACATATTTACTTAATTTATCCCCTCCCGCATACCCTGGAAGGGCTGTTTCCTAGGTGTGTGCCATCCTTATCCTGCTCCCACATCAACAAACTACTCCAGATTGCCGTTCTGCATGGAAGTGCTATTTATTTCTTTGGGGTCTGATGCTTTCCTCTTGGGTTCTAATGCCCTGCATCAGGCAACCTGCCTGCTCAGGCTCCAACACCTTAAGCTGGTCTCTTTCTTCAGCTTCCTTTCCCAACCACTGATACTCTCTTCCTTCCACTCAGACTCTAGCACCTTGTGCCTGACCTCTTCCCTACAAGTATGGTCTCCTCATCCTGCTATGGTTTTGATGTCCTCAGAAACTGCCACTGTTTCACTAGCTTCTTCATCACACAAATAGATACTTAATATTATTGGGCTCTGACATCCCCCTGTGCCACTGAGACTCCTGTCCATCTTTTCCCCAAATGCAGATGCCTACCTTACTGTGCTTTACCTTATGGATTTTAGACTGAACCATTGAGGGAAAGAAAACAACCAATTTGTTAATCCATCAATTGCTTCATGAAGAATATGCAGTAGAGACATCTCCATTAAGGAATTCGTGGTGTACCATATAAACAGTGTGGCTAAGCATGCAGCCCCAGTTCAATCTGGATTCTCTGTGTCCATGTGGCTTTGACTTACTTCCTTTTCATCAGAATGTCTGCTTCTTACCCAGGGCTTTTATTAAGTTTTAACCTTTACTTCAGTACTTACTCAATGTGTTGTTTTAACTATTGAGCCTTTATCTGTTGATTTCCCTTAAAGCTTTTGCATTAACTAATAATTGGAAAAGCTTTGGTTAAATCTCTATGATACTGCCATTTTCTGTCTTTGCAACCTGAACACCCTCTTTCTCATTCTCCTTGGCTGTGGGTTGTTATAGTAGTTAGTGGTAGAGATTTTGGATGAGATCTTTAGATCCTCTTGGTAGATAGATCACCTCCCTTGGATTTGATTCAAAACAGATCACCTTTTTATATTGAAACCTGAATGCCAGGATACATCCCTCATGAAACATCCCCAGGAGTTAGTAGGTGATCTTTTCATCAGCAGTAGTGATGTATTATAAAATTGTAACAGTAAATATGAAATAGGCACAGATGTTACTTTGTAACATATAAGCTATTAATCTTGGTTTTGAATATAAGCCTCTCCAGTGTTTTCTTCCTCTTAAAATTTGTGTTTATTTTTTTAGTTTAAAACAAAAAAGGAAGAAGGAAAGAGAAGTTCATGTTGTAAAGTTAGCCCCCAAATTTTAAGTTGCCAGTGATAGATTTTTCAAAGCTTTGAACAGCGTGAGAACACCTTTTTCTAGTTTTGAGATATAAATGACAAATATATTAAGGTGTATGACCTGATTGGTATGTATATTGCAAAATGATTACCATAGTAACTACCATCACCTCACATACTTATAACTTTTTTTTATCTTATGATAAGAACTTTTTTATCTTATGATAAGAACTTTTAAGATCTATTCTCTTAGCAACTTTCAAATATATAATACAGTATTGTTAACCATAGTCACCATGATGTACATTATATCTCCAGAATTTACAGCTGGAAGTTTGTACCTTTTTACCACCTTCACTCATTTTCCCTACCTCCCCACCTGGTGTCACTACTAAGCTGTTCACCATGAGAACATTTTTTACTCATTTTCTAAATGTAGGGAAAAAAAGTTTATTGAAAAATGAAAACATTTGAAAATTGTTTTTTAGTTCTTTTACCCTTAGGTTTCCCTATCACTAATAAACCTTTTGTTGTTGAGCTTTTTTTTTTTTTTTTTAAAGAGATGTTTAACTTGCTTCTAAATTGCTAACATTTCAACGATTTAGAAATATGAAACATTGTAATCTGGCAATGTTGTCTAACCCAGTTTTTAAATTTGTTTTGTGATCTCTGAAGATAGGACTCTGATGAGTAAATAGGGAACATTTTTAGGAAGTTAACAAGTCAGCTGTACTGAATTTCAACTAGAAAGTTGTCCTTATTTATTCTTCCCGTTTTAAAATCTGTTTTCCTTGTTTTCTATAAAATCACCTATGCTATTTGGCCTTAAATAATCATTAACCATGTAGCTCTCTTTGTGATTAAGGCTAATTTGTTGTTGTTGTTGTTATTTTGTTTTGTATTGTTTTTACCTTTTTCTGATTTATCACAATAATTTTGTTATAGTCAATGTTGTATTAACATGAGGGATAATTTTTAACAGAGGAATACTTTTCTTGTTTCTTTGTTCATAAAATAAGAACTTTTATTCCTTTTTACTCATTTTCAGTTCATCTAACTCTCAACACATCTAAATATTCATACTTGTCCTGCTGAAATGCATACACACACACACACACACACACACACATTCTGCACGTCTGATTACAGTTTGACATGTAATTTTTGTAATTCATCCTGAGCACCTGATAGGAATAGATCTCCTTCCTGACCAAACTCTAGTCAGAGTGAATCCAAAGTGGGAAGATTGTTTCCCCATGAAACAATGGGAAATACAGAGCTGATGGAAGTTAAGAGGCATTAATATAAGTTAATATATAAATACATTTAGTGTCAGCTTTTGAGACAAGTGTAGATGAATTTGTCTTATGTAGATCATTAATACTTCTTATTGTTGAGATAAATATATTTGATTAGATTTAGTAATTATGTACCTCATATTTGGAGTATGGTAACTGAACCCAGCTCTCTACTTATTCTTAGAGTGGTGAAATCAGGACACTAAAAATGTGATATGTTGTCTTACATTCTAAATAGAAATGTGGATGTGCTTTGTTGCTGTTGTTTTATATTTTTCATTCTTACTGAAGGAATTGGAATGGGGTTTAATGAATTTTCACTTCTATTAAATTCATTTTTTTCCCTTTATATAATTTCCATTTCAGTTTAATAAATCTCTGATTCTAAAATTAACTTTTTAACTCTTAGGCCTTTAGATGCTGCTCTGGAAAAACTTCAGTAATGGATCAAAGGAAGAATGAGAGTATTGTCCCTAGTATTACTCAATTAGAAGATTTTCTTACAGAACACAACTCCAATGTTGTTTGGCTCCTTGTTGGTAAGTAGAACATATTTTCTTATACTTTATTGTTTATCATGTATGGATTAACAGCTGCCAAATTTTAAGCTATAGTTAGCTGAAGTTGAAATGCTTACAATACCATTGGTTTATTTTTAAATATTTAAAAATTTAAAATAAGGTTTTAATCTATATTTCTGTGAATATTTGCTCTGGCAAATGCTCTGGAGGGCTGTTTTTCTTAGGCTACCTCATATGACTTAGGGGAGGTGGGAGGAGAAGAAAAACATTGCACTTAGCTTATCTTTCCTGTCTCAAGCGCACTCCTTCACTGCCCCCCATCTCAACAAACACACACGCGTGCACGCACACACACACAACACACATATACACACACATTTGTTTGTTTTATTTTAAAAGTGATAAATCCTATATTTATATGATAAATATATTTTATTTTAAAAGTGATAAATCATATATTTATATGATAAATATATTTTATAGCAAAATAGAGTATATATGCCTAATTAATATCATCTCTTTACTCGCACCTTATATACTTGACATTGGGCTCTGCCAGTAAAATTTTTTTTTGTCTAATATTCCAGCAGTTTTCTAGGCTCATAGAAATAATACAAAACAGTGTATAAATCAGTGGCAAAAAGAGAAGGAGGAGATATGAGTGAATAAATGAATGTGAACAAATAATGGGGGAAATACAAAATACTAATCAAGAAAGGGAGAGGGGCCCCTGGGTGGCTTAGTCATTAAGCATCTGCCTTTGGCTCAGGTCATGATCACAGGGTCCTGAGATCAAGTCCTACATCCAGCTCCCCACTCAGTAGGAAGCCTGCTTCTCCCTCTTCCATTCCCCCTGCTCATATTCCCTCTTTTGCTGTGTCCTTCTCTGTCAAATAAATAAGTAAAAAATCTTTAAAATAAATAAATAAATAATAAGGGAGAGAACACTGTAGGCTGTTATTGTCCAGGAAGTTAGTATTTGATTTGAATTTCAGCATAACAATTAGAAAGGTAGAGGGGGAAATAGACAGGGTAAGAGGGGAAAGAGAGGGTAGTGGTATTTATTGAACATCTTTTGTGTGCCACATATCATTGGCATTTTGCATATGGTGGCTCACTTAATGCTCAGAGAAAACTTATAAAGGCAGCAGACTTAACTTGTGGAGTCGAAGCTCACAAGAATTAAAAAACTTATACAGGTAACGTAGCTGTTTTTTTGAGTGCATGCTTATGCTTCTTTCATGACACCACAGGATATGTGGTAAGGAAATGGGTCGAGATGAAGTGTGTATAGAAGGAATTATTATTGTTGATGATTTGCACATAGAATTGGATTACCATTTAAACTTTTGAGTTCTATTTTCTCTATTTGACAGAAGTGAGCTATTATAAATTATCATTAATTAAAGCCAAAAAAAGTAAGATGAAATGCAAAACATTAATATGAAATAGAATTACATAAAAGCAACATTGAAAATTCTCTTTTGGTTTAATTAAGGGTGGAATTCTTCCTCATTTCCTATCAGTCTCTTCTCTTATCACCTAGAATTTATGACTTTTTTCTGTTGTATACAACTCCTTTCCTTAAGGATGAAACAACAGCAACAACAAGAAAAACACTGAGTGAGTGTTTACTCTTGTTCTTTCAGTAAGTGGCCTTATGACATTGAAGGGGGGTGGAAAACATGATGCAGTGTAAAAGCCACAATTCTCAGGTTGTATAATACTAGAAGCATACTTTCTAGGCAAATACCTCTTGCCTTTCTGGTTGGCCCACCATAACCTATTTTTGACACTGTAATTTACAATAAAAATTAGCACAAAATGCTTGTAAATTTAAAACGTAATGACATATTAAAATCACTATGTTGTATATGTGAAACTAATGTAACATTGTGTGTCAGCTATCCTTCAGTAAAAACAACCCATAACACTTTTTACAAAGAAAAAAATAATGACATATCATCAAAATAACTTTTCAATAGAATTGTTCTAAAAATAATTTTTGTGGGCAAATCATAGCAGTTGCTACATCAGAGTTATTAGTGTTAGTCTAAGCTACCATGAGAAAATGTATTTTGACTCAGTGACTGCTTTGTTTTATCCACATTAAATAACTTTTTTAAAAAGTTCAGAACTTAATGTGATATTGCTAAATGATTGTACATGTTAAATTGCTTTTTTTCTTAATTTAGAAAATAGTTATACTTTTAAAATAGTTAAGTAAAGGGAAAGTTATTATCAAAAAATGCTTTCTTATGTTTTATTTCTTGTATATTCATGAACTAAGTTCTTTTGGGAATAGTACAAATTCTATAGGTGATGATACACTTCTCATGAAAAATGAGTCAAATTTGAAATATCATTTTCTGTAGCATATTCACTGGCATTCTTTAAAAGTAGGTTATTGTCTTACGAATTATAATAAAATAGTATAAAATGACCTGTTTAATACAGATATGCCTTCAAGTAGGGTAAAATTCTCACTTCTTTCCATTTTTTTTTTAAAAGCAGAAATTACTGATTTAAAAAAAAAATACTACCTTTTCTCTGATTTAAGAAATCATCGATTTTCCTTCTTTTTAAAGAAAGAATATGACTATATGAAGTTATATGACTATAACTTTTAGGAGATAGCTTGAGAATGAGCTTTTAGTCTGATAAAGGTGGATATTTTTTAGAATATTCAGAAATGTGGGCTTTCTCTTTCCAGAACATCTTCATATATGCTTATTTATTTATTTTTAATATTTTATTTATTTATTTGACAGAGACACAGCGAGAGAGGGAACTGTGGAGGGGGAGTGGGGGAGTGGGAGAGGGAGAAACAGGCTTCCCCCAAGCAGGGAGCCCACTGCAGGGCTGAATGCAGGGCTGAATGGGGGGCTCCATCCCAGGATCCTTGGATCATGATCTGAGCCAAAGGCAGATGTTTAATGACTGAGCCACCCAGGTGCCCCTATTTATGTTTAATGATAAAGAGTATAAAACAATGAAAAAGGAAACAAAACAGGAAGTATTTCTTTTTTTTTTTTTAAGAGAGAGAATGCTTACATTTGGAAATCAGGGTGAGGGAGCATCGGAGGAGGGGCAGAGCTGGAGGACGAGAGAGAATCTTAAGCAGGCTATAGTGCCTAGCATGGAGCCTGAAGTGGGGTTCCATCTCACAAGCCCTGAGATCATGACATGAGCCTAAATCAGGAGGCAAACCCTTAACCGACTGAGCCACCAAGTCATCCCAGGCAGTTTTTCTTTAATTGATCTTACTGGAATATATGCTTTTCTGGCTAATGAGTAGAGAAAAATGAGGAAACTTGGATGATGTAGAATCAACATTTGGTATTAAAAATCCAAGTATTAAATTGTAAGAGGACATATTATCATGTAGAAGTAAACCCTGTCATTTCTGATTGTAATAAATGAACTTTTACTAACAAATTTTTACTGAGATATTAAAGTGATTGTAAAGGAAGCTTATAGTGAGATTCTTTTGCGTTTTTTTCTCTCCCAACAGCTACCATTTTATCCTGTGGATGGATTATTTATCTCACATATTACAATTCTCGAAATGTTGGTCTTATTTTAACATTGGTTCTTAATAGATTATACAAACGTGGCTATATCCATATTGGTAAGTTTGAGTAACAGTGAATGTTTTTCTTCTGCATAATCTTGAGATATATATTATAAATTTATATTTTATAAGTAATAGTAGCTTTATAAATTTACCTTTGTGTCATGAACATTAACCTACCTGAAATTTTTCTCATACAGCACTCTATCTATGACTTTATCACTTGGTTAGGTTCTTTACCTCATTTTTTTGTTTTTAAAGATTTTATTTATTTATTTGTCAGATAGAGAGAGAGAGCAGGAGCCAGCACAGGCAGACAGAGTGACAGGCAGAGGGAGAAGCAGGCTCACTGCTGAGCAAGGAGCCCGATGTGGGACTCCATCCCAGGATGCTGGGATCCTGACCTGAGCCGAAGGCAGCCGCTTAACCAACTGAGCCACCCAGGCGTCCCTCTTTACCTCATTCTTATTTATTAAAGTATTTCTGTAGTAACTTTTGGATTTTTTTTCATATAAAAGATGCTCGTTAAAACAATTTGAAAAATATAGGCACATGTAAAATATGGAAATAGAAATTTCTCAGGATTCTACTAACCAAAGAAGGTTTCTAGTGCTCCATGAGGTTTTTTGCTGTTTTGTTTTTTT